>PVJD01008534.1:0-71644 GCA_004026545.1 Mormoops blainvillei
GCTTTAAAAGGCAAGCATCCACATGATGCTTTCAGAGAACATCGGTAATGTTCTTAGAGGAGAACTTTTAAAATAAACCATAGGGAAAGAATCCTAAAGGCCAAGGGAGCAGAAAGATTAATACTCATAAATAGATAAAAGCAAAACGTTTCCACTGTTAAAGACTTGGCAACCTGCCGGCCATATGTTTCGGAAGTATGAGAACAAGGAAATAACCTATAAAAGAATACAATTTCTTACCACATGGTTCAAGATGGCTTCATTAATGCAGGGAGGATGTGAGGTTAAGAAAAAGTCTATTAAAGGCTTTGAGGTACTTTGAAAGAGGGAGTTCTAAATATAAGGAATTACTGTAATTTCTTTTTTCCTGTAGAATTTAGGACCTGTGGTTTATTAGCTTGATTTTCATTGTAGGAATAAAAAAGAAATTACCACTTTCCCTCTCTCATGAGGTGTTTACTGTGGAGAGAAAGAAATCCTAATCCATCCTTACTGGCTCTGCATGGCCCTCCATCCCTGCTCGTTTTGCTGCTCGAGATCATTAAGCCCAGCTGTGCTCAGCAGTGATAATGGAAATAGATGGTGAGAGATTTGATGGATATGACAACAGAGCACGGCTTCACACCCCAGTCTTTATGCTGAGGAATTAGAGGAGAAGGACCTCCCGACTGAGAGGAGAGGATTTCAAGAGGCACTCTCCTCCCTGGGGTGTTTTTGGGGCCAGCCCCTCACCTCCTGCCTTGGTTTCTGTGTCTCCGAGGTGAACAGGGGAATGTGGCCTGGAACTGTCTCTGACAAAGACAGATCACTCCTGTGAATGGCTGGCTCGGGCTGAGATTTTAAGAGCCTCTTCGTATACTAATACAACCTTGAAAAGAAACACAATCTGGAAACTATGACTCTATTAGGTTAATACCACGAGAACATTAAGGGGAAAGATACATTGCAATTGGTAGAAAAATGCAAGCAAAATGGTGGGATTGTTTAATGGGGCAGTCTGCTGCTTCTCTCCTCAAAGCCGGCGTGGAAGCACCGTGAGTCACCTACTTTGGGACAGCCTGACTGTAACCGTGTCAGCGCTTCTCAGGGAGAGAACAGAGCTCTTCAGGTTTGAAGAAATTGCAATGGACCCAGTCACCCAACATGGCAAGGCCGTGAGCCCCTCAGTAAGAGAATGTCTACGAATGTCAGGGTAAAATATCACAGTCCAAAGTTTGAAACAGATCAGCCAAGAGACGAAAACCCATGCTTGTCATGGTTGTTTCTGGGCCAGTGCGCACGGAAAAGGCAGCACAAACACACCTTACATTTCAGAAGTTAAGAATCATGACCACATATAAGCCTGCCACACGGCTGTCGCTGCCTGGGACACAGCTATGAGGCACGAATGAACGCTCGAGGCCCAGCTCTTGGGACACAATCGGCACCCGATGTTTGCGGATCCCCAATGAATGCCCAAAATTCATAATATAGACGAGAATTATTAATTAATCTGGCTTGACAGAAGAGGTGAAATCTATTTGCCCTTCTGCTGGTTTTGATCATGTATGTATACTATATATAATGATATTGGACAATCTTTCAAGATAGAAAAGGCATGAAATCATTTAAGGCAATTTGTAACAGCAAGATAAACACTGGAGAGAGAGTCCAATGGCTTAAGACCTGTTTCTGCCTATCAGGCCTCAGGCAAAGGGCTTTCTTTACCTAGAAAAACTGAGAACTGACTGATGCTTGCTTTACCTACTTCACAGTATTTTTAGTAATGTTCTGGAAGCAATATGCCAGCTAGGCTGCCCGGGAACCCAGGGGCCTCGGTAAGGTGCTGCCGCGGCGATAGGACATGTGGCGCCAAGGACCCGTCGCAGAGCTGGGAAAATGTGAACAGGAAAGAGCCTTGTAGGCAAGTGATGCCTTTAAAAATATTTTACTTTTAATGATAAAATAATTAAAACATAGAGTAAAATATGGAAAAGAATATAACCAAAACCTCTATGTCCACGAACAAAAAAAATTTCAGTATCAAAATTGTGCCTCACTTGCTTAAGAGTTCTTGTTTTTTTAATGTTTTGCCTTTTTCTTCTTTTAATTGTATTTTTTTTTCAGTACCATTTAGTCCCTTATATGGAAAGGAAGGAGGGCAAGGAGAAGAAAGGAAGTGAAGGAAGAGAATGAAGGAAAGATGGAAAACTCTACACCTACCAAAAAATTCATCATTATTCTTCATTTCCTCTTGAGTTATTACCACTTTACTCACACTGATGTAGTAGTTCCCTGTATTTTAAAAAACTTAGATTCAATATATTTGTGGATAGGAATAACTTCTTATTGGATAAGAATAACTTATTTCTAAACTACGAAAATGGTATCATACTCTACACATCTTTTTTATATAATTTTTTTTAGATTTTCTTCAATGCATGCATTAAAAGTGTTTAAGATTTTTTTGAGTACTCGATTTCTCATTGAAATTCTGTCAATATTTTTATATGTGTTGAAGCTATGCTATTAAATCTCTGTTGATAAAGATTCGGGTTGTTTCTCAAAATATTTTTTATTATAAATGATGCTACACTGAATGTTCTTGTACCTAAATTCTCAAACATACATGTACATATGTCAGTAGGATAAAATGCCAGAAGAAACTAGATCAAAGTATATGCATATTTTTAATAATCAGAGATTTTACCAAGTGATCCTTTCTACAGTTTAAACTGAAGAAACTGATTGGGAAAAAAGCTGTCTAGTTAGAGCTGAATAAATTTTGAGTTAATAATGACTATCCCTAGAGGATAAGGACCTTAGTCAAACTTCGGGAAATCTTTTAAAAGTTTTACCTTCTACTTTTCAAACTCCAACACTTTTTCTGCATCTTGATAAGGTGGCTGCTTTTGCTACTGAATCTTTAAATAGATCCATTTTCATTTTCAGAAAACTTTGATTTGTTCTTATACATATATTTTTTCACCCATTCCTTTGGCATTCATGGGTGTCAGTATAATGTACTTGGATGAAAAGACTGAAAAATCATATCTGCTATCTCACAAATCAGTGTGTACTTCTCAAAATGAGAGCATCAGTGATAAACTGCCCCTGTTTTGCCAGCCACTGTGAAAAACACATAACAAAAAAGGGTCCTGGAGTCTTTGAAGAATATCCTTGATAAACATTGCAAGTTCCAATTTTCATCTTCTTGAGAAATATCACCATGTTCCCTTTGAATCACCAGCATAAGCTATTCCTAGTAAATTCAAGCAGCCATTTTATCTACTGGAGGCCACAGGTTAAAATGCAGGCATCCAAACCAGGCCAAATGACTGTGTTTTTCTTCTGAGGACATGCAGCTGAATTTTGGTTCTTGAAACAGGAGACAGAGGTATAGAAAGAATAGCGTTGGTGCAGGATGCTCAACCTTGGGGGAAACTGGGCCTCTGGGGGAGGCTTCCAAGGCGGGGGGAGAGGAGGCAGGAAGAGGACTGACAGCACTTTGAAATCCTGACAGAGATGGGTGCCCTTAGGCAATTGATTCATTTAATTTCTCTCAGCTCTGGTTTCATCATCTGTAACACGGGGATGTGAGGCTTACCTCCAAGGTCAGTGTGGGATAAATAGCACCTTGCGGAGTGGCTGGCTCATGGAAAGCTCGGGGAACTGGGGCTCATTGCTGTGAGTCAAGAGACAGCAACATAGTCGTGGTGGTTTGGCAACTGCGGTCCTGTCTCTCCCAGTCGGCAAGACAGGTAGAGAGGGCATTACTCGCCCCCTTTAACAGAACGGGGAGGAGAGGTGAGATCCAGAAACATTAAGTTATATACATACCTAAAGCCACAACCCTACTATTTGATAGGGAGACCTGGAAGCTTTAAGACAGGTGTGTGGACACATAAAATGAAAATAGTTCAACTACACAGAGTTCACTCGATGACATGACTGGTTTGATAAATTCATGTCTTACTGGTAGAGGCCTGCTTCTAATGGTAAGAGAACTGAGAAACTCTGATGATTTCCAATGACCTAGTAAAAACACACACATACACACACACACACAAACTTGGACACATCCCTTCATGACTCTGAGCCTCAAGGTTCACATTTGTAAAACAGAGATGATACCTTTTTACAGGCTCATTGTAAAGATCTGTGTAACCTTCTAGGATGCCAGGGCAGGACCCAGAACATGACAGACAATGCATGGCAGCCATCAGTATTGAGGACAGCATTAACAGACGCAGCTAATGCAAGCAGTCTCAGTTGCATAGCACCGGAAGCCAGAAGTACACGCACATAAGCAGGAAGCAATGCAGGGGCTGGGGGTGAAGAAGTAGGTGGTGCCACACCTGTCATGGAGATGGACCCACAGCCAGCAGAGTCATCACTAGGTGCGCTGTCTGAAATGCCACCCAAGTTTCTCTGCTCTTCTAAATTCTTTTCTCCAAAGCCCAGTTCTAAGACGTCTATTCCTTGAAGTGTCTGGGTTGAATGAGGGGTTTTTTTTGTTTTTTTACTCCATTTATTTATTCCCAAGAAGATACTACCTTATTTCATGCCCTCTACCAAGGGTTGGTTAAGCGGAGGAGCAGAAAGAGCCACAAGCCCTTGCTTCTCTGCTTCTCTGTTTACAGTTCAGTAATCTTCACAGCACGTACCTTCCTTTGCCGGCCGGAACTCCCGTACTCCATTCCGATTCTGACTAATTCCTACTCATTCTTAAAGAACCATCTTAGAAACAAGTTTTTTCACAAAACTTTTTTTGATGCTTTATCCTCTCCTGTTCCAGTTGAGTTGCTGTAAGAGTCAGTTTTATGTGTCAGTTTGGCTTGGCTATAGTCCTCCATTACTCAATCAAACACTGTTCTAGGTGTTATTGCGAAGGTATTTTGTGGGTGTAATCGAAGCCCATAATCAATTGACCTTAAGGTTGGATGTGATTAAAGCCTATAATCAATTGACCTTAAGATTATCCTAGAATCAGAGGTGTCTAGCCTTTTGGCATCTCTGGGCCGCGCTGGAAAAAGAAGAGTTGTCTTGGGTCACACATCAAATACACAAACACTAACAAAACTGATGAGCAAAAAATAAAAAAGGTTTTAAGTAAATTTAGGATTTTGTGTTGGGTCATCTTCATAGCCATTCTGGGCTACATGTGGCTAGTGGGCCACGGCTTGGACACCCCTGCAGGATAGTCTGGGTAGACCTGGTTCTATCAATTGATAGGACTTAGCAAAGCCAGTGTTCACTATGCAAGAAGCAACACCTGTGTACAGCACAAGACTGAGAGTTCCACTCCGCCTTTTCCTGATGGCCCACTCTACAGATCCAGACTTTCCTAACCAGCCCTGACAACTGTGCAAGCCAATTCCTTGTGATTCATATATATACACATACACACAATGAATCGATGAATATTAATACTTCTCTGGTTGAACTCTGATTGATACAGCTATCTCTAGGTTATTTCTGACATAGCACTTAGGATTCTCTTCTTACAATCGCCTCTATTATAAAGGGCACACAATAGATCAACTCTTTTTGATAAGAGAACACCTGCTACATAGTAAACACTCAATATGGATTTGCCTAATTTGATCAATTAATTCTTATGAGTAAATGTCCTCTAATAATTAAGTAGAGTTAAGTAGGCCTACGTTTGGTTCTGTCTCTCATTCAAAGTGGGGCCCTGGGCAGGTCTTCTAATGCTTTTAAGTTACAAGGAAGGAGGGGGAAGGGACCTCTTTGGGGACCTTTTTTATAAGAGCATTAATCCCATTGATGAGAACTTCACCTTCATGACCTAATCATTTGCCAGAGGCTTTACCTCCTAACACCATCATATTGGGGGTTAGGATTTCAACAAATGAATTTTAGGGAGACATAAACATTTAACTCTGTATTCACCTCCCTTTCTGAAAAAGGATAATGATAACAACAGTACCTACCATATAGAATTGTTTTAAGAGGCAGTGGAGTGAGTAATAAAAATACCTTAGCATATTGTCACTTATTAAAATTTTAGTAAGTATTTGCTATTCTTGTTATCATCTGTAATACAGGACAACTCTTTGTAGCCTTCCCTTGAGAAATTTCCAATTAAATACCCAAAACAATTAATCTTCACAGCTTTGCCTCATTCCTGATGCTGTGATGCCTCAGGGAGTAGCAACTGAGTTTGGTCAAGATGTCTGCTGACCTCCACGTCTACAGTGGATGACAGCTAGTAACTAACAAGGTGCTGATCTCTCCTTCAGACCCTTTCACACACACATGCATAGGGATCGCAAAGAAATCTCAAATCAGTACCTACAACTTTTCATGAAAATACCAAATCCATACAGTAACATGCAATATCTTGCTCACTCGACTCTTCCCTGAAAAAGCCATATCAATGTGGTCCCAGTCCTTCAAAGCACTTTAATATAAGTGATCTTCCGTGATTCCCATAGGGATTCTGTAAAGCACGTAGGGCATTTGCAAGCTCCCTTGGGCAGGTGATTAAACAAATTACTTGTATATTAGACTATCAATTGTGTAAAGGAATTTAGACTCTATGTAATCTGGCTAAGATGCTTGGGAACACCTCCCACTTATCTCTGCTCTGAGAACTTAGATCTTACCTACTCAGAAAGTTTCCTGGATGCCCAAATATACAGGAGCAAAATAATTTATTTTCTTTTCTAATCTTCGACATTGAGTTGCATGCCCTAATGCAATTGACTTAACCTTCGTGAGCCTCAATTTCTTTAACTGTAAGGTTGACAATAGCAATACCTCCTTTCCAGGACTGTAATGATTACAAGCAGTAACACTAAGTGACTCACAGAACCCTTCCAAGATATGTTAGCTACGTTCCTTCATTTTGGTTTGTTTTGAGAGGCCATTGTATCATGTAAGGAGAACAGACTGACTCAAATGCTTATTCCACTGCTGAGCTCAACAGGGACAATACAGGCTGACACACCACGCAAGGCAACCAAACAGTAAACAGAGGAGGGTTGTGGCTGCCTTCTATATTCATGCTGTGAAGAGGCCACGGTTACTGAGTCTCTTTCATTTCATGAACATTCACCTGTGATTAAAGAAAGCAAATTTCACCTTTGTTTTTCTTCCATCGATATCAGTGCACACTCATGGAGTTCAAATGCTGAATACAGAGTAATCTGCCAGGAATATTATGAAGAATAGAGTTTTAAGATTATAGTAAAAATCACCAAATTTCAGAATTTTACTTATTTCCTGTATCTCCTAGATCATAGTCCTTTTTTGCAAAGGATGGATGCCCTGATATTGTACTCATAAAGACAACTAAAACATATTTCACTTTCCTGCTTAACGATATGACTAACACTACTACTTGCTCAGTTTACATCTCCATCTTGCACTCTGCCTGAAATCCGAGCTCTAAATGACCCAATTAAAAAATGTGATTTAAGAAGTAGGTTGATGTTATTAAAATTATAATATGCACAGTCTCTTAAAAGTCCAAATTTAATTAACATCTTTCCTTTATTCCCTGGAACAAAAGACATGCAACCCACTCTAACTTCTTTTACTCTCCTATTTATATGTGATTGTTATCATGTATTTTATTTTTATGTGCTGATCATTATTAAATTATTTAATATTTTAATAATTTAAAGTTAATATTTTTAGACCTTGGAGAACAGGCAACATGGAACTGTGATTTCTTAGGGAAGGGAAATGAATGAAGTGAAGCCTACAGTAACCCTGGCTTTCCACCTAAAGACACTTTCTAGACTATGAGATAAGGAGGCATGCAAACAGAGCCTGGTCATCCCATGCGGATGAGAAAATGTGAATCATCACTGTGGCAGGTGAGGTGACTCAGTTTGCACAGGATAGTAGCAAAGAGGAGGAGGAAATTGTGCAGAGACATTTTCCAGAATCCCAAAAAACCCATTGAGTCTGTTGCTGAGTACAAAGCCATACATGCATAGAGAGAGACCCCATGAGGCTGGGAAAAAAACTACTGAAGTGCTTTAAACAAAGCAATTCCCAGAGCTCACAGAGGGCTAGAAAGTGTTCACATCCCATCTGTTCAAAATGTATACACATTGTTGGGCCCCCCATCATATGTAGTAGAGTCTCTAGAATGGTCACCCTGGCTGTAAGACTAAATTAGCCCTAAAATAAAGGGTACTCTAGACCTATCCAAACAAAAATTAAAAAACAAAACTTCAAAAAGTCAAACTAATTTAACATGTAACTTTCTGATAGAACAAAATCCAACATCCCAAAAACTAACAAAATATTAGCAAATCAAGTAATGTCTATATATTACAAAAATATTATATATGTGTAGTAAAATACATGGTTAAATGAGAGGTGTAGTTGGTGGTGGTTCATTTCACTTGCCCCGCAGCCTCTCCTGTTCCACATTATTGTAAAGTATCCACTTTTGATCACCCACCACAATTTATTTTAAAAATGGAATGTTTTTGTTACTTTTAAGTAAAGAATCACACGTGGAAATATGGTCAAGAAGGTTTATCTCACTTAGTTTATGTTAAGCTAAACATTGTCCTGTTCATGATACAGTCTTTCCTATCAGTCCGCTGGGCAACTGCTCGGCCAGCTGCGTGTTGAGCAGCCCGGCACCAAGGGATAAACAAGAGTCTCACACAGTAACTATGCTCTTCACTCACTTTTACTGAATGCTGGTTCACTCAAAGTAGAACATCAACATACATTAGTATCCTACTCACACTCCAACAATCTAAGAAAACATAACACATCCACACCCAGCAATCAGTGGGGAATAATGAAGCCAAGTCCCAGAGTCTCAGTCTGCAGGTCTAGGAGAGAGTATGGCGGGCAAGGGAGTTGTTAGCACCCTGCATGGAAGGACCTCCAGAGCCAGGTGGGCGGCACGGCAGATGAAGTCCTCCATCCAGCAGAGCAGAGCCTCTGAGGGCCGAGGCCAAGGGAGATCGGCATGGCGTGGAGCAGCTCCCTGGGGTGAGGAACTCAGCTGTCTTAGCAGCGGTCTGGAGCCTGCTTCATTTACACCTTGAATTGGTGTACTCCACCCCTCTGGGTTTTTTCAATAAATATCTTGGCACTCCTGATGCCAAGTGTGGAACTTCCCCAGGAGCCTGTCTATGGGTGGTCCTGCTCTGCAGACATGGTTACTCTGACTATGTGTACAAATCTGTCGCCTTGCCAGGTGTGTTTACTCTGAACTTAGGTAATTTTCCTCTTGAACCAAAGTATCATGTCTGACTGACAGCCATATTAGTTAGCATAAGTGACTCCACTTTGTTTTATATACTTTGTACTCTGTTACTCTGACCAATGCCATTTTTTTGGTCCTGCTCTCCACAAACATCAAAGCAATTAACATAGCCGAGCTAGTGCAAATCATTTTCAGCACTTGATTTGGATATTTTGAGTATGTCGGCTATCTCCCTCATGGTATAACACTGATTGTTCTCAATTAATGTCTCGATTTGATAGCTATCAACTTCAACCGGCCTACCCAATGATGGAACATCATCTAGTGAGAAATCTCCAGCACAAAACTTCACAAACCACTTTTGACACATGTGGAAGTCACAGCATCTTCTCCATATACTGCACAGATTTTCTTTTGTGTTTCAGTTGTGTTTTACCTTTCTTGAAATAATAAAGCATAATATGCCAAAAATGTTGATTATTTTCTCCCATCTTCAATTTTAAAATGGCTATAAAAATTCACCAATTTTTATCTTTTTTTTACATGCACGCTGATGTGACAGCTGTTATAATACAATCTAATAAAATCGTCTCCAATGAAATTAACAACAACTATAAAGTTGGAGAAGAAAGCCATGGCTGCGACTTCAAAAAGCTTCTATTGCAGAGGGGTAACTAGGTCAAACCATAGGTCAGAAAAAAAATAATTCTAAGTTATAATGAGCTGGATGGAGAAAAAAATGCTTAGACAGAGAAGAAAGGGACTAGGTAAACCTTTAGGTGAGTATAGGTGATCAGAGAAGGCCTCCGGCAAGAAAGTATTGACTGTCCAGAGAAAAATTCAGCCAATCCTGCAAAGCACCCTGGCTATCTCACGTGTAAACTGCTCACCGAGACAAGTGAAAGAGCAAACTGACATGAGTGAGGTCTATCACCTTATTTGCTTATTTACCTGTTTTGGAAAGTGGAAGAGAGAAGAAAAGAACACGAGAAGATTCCTTAAACCACTGCAGGCGAAACTGCAAGATGACCTCGGTCAGTGGTTCTCCAAAGGATAACCATGAATTCCAGTATCGCCTCTAAGCCTGTTCGTGTCTGCTTGCATTAATGTGGTAAATACAGTTTATTCTTAAAGGGCAATGGAGACATAGTCTGAGCGAGAATGTCCAGGGATCCAAAGAAAATTTTCAGCCTCGCAGGCTTTGATCTGGCGGACCTGGAATCATGAGGCATAAACCATTCCAATTTCACTCTATTCTCTCTGGGTAAAGTCTATTTTACCCTTTGTTACTGATGTGGTTTATTACATTTTTTGTCTGTTTGTTTGTTTTGTTCATTAGATTCCACATATAAGTGAAATTGTATGGTATTTTCCTTTCTCTGACTGGCTTATTTCTCTTAGTATATTATTTTTAACAGTGTTCCATGCAAGAGTGCAACATAGTCCTCAAACTTACAGAGCTTTTGGGTTCACTCCACAAAATAATTCTACTTCATCAGGAGATTCTGAAACATTCTCAATTCATACAAAAAACAAAAAACTTTGGTATCTGGCACACTGCATTATCATCTAAATAGTTAATATTCACAGTCTCTAGCCATTTTCCTCTAGCAGAGAAAACACCACATTTTTCTCTTTTATTACATCTAAGGTAGAAGGAAAAGATGCCTTTAATAAATACTTTTTTATCTTCTTCAGTTTTTTCTGTGACTATTCTGCTTCTTCTCTAACAATTAAATAGAACACACAGCATAACTATTTTCTATGAAGGTTCTGGGGTCTTTGCACCAAGAATATTCTGAACTTGACGAGTTCCAGAATGTTGAGATACATAAATTAGGATGTCTGGTCACCATACCTCATGCCCTTGTGATCAAAGCAACAAAAAATTTACAGAACCTCTTTGGTAGGATGGTATCCCAGTGTCCAATATCCAACTATAACAGATAGAAAGAATGCTAGATTTTTTTTCCTGTTTCCTTCCTCAAGGGTAAAACTAGGAGCATCATTAAATAGATACTGTGTGTTATTTTAGGATGACACACTCAGCAAAGACTTGAAACCACTCCTAGAGAATTAAAAACAAGTGTTTCAGAGACTGCAAAAGAAGACACTTCAAAATGCATTTATGAAGCTAAAGTCAAAATTTCAATTGCTTAATCCTCTGCTGGTTGGAGAGAGACAGAGACAGAGATGAGACAGAGAGATAGAAAAACAGAAAGAGAGAAATGGGAGTGTGTGTTACAGGCTGAATTGGCTTTCCTCAAAATTCATATGCTATAGGTTTAATAGCCTAATTCCCAGTACCACAGAATGTGACCATATTTGGACATACAATCATTAAAGAAGTAATTAAGGTTAAAAAGGTAATTGGGGTGCACCCTAATCCAATATAACTGGTGTACTTGTAAGAAGATATTAGGACACAGACCAGTACAGAGGCAAGAGCATATAGAGACACAGGGACAAGACAGTTATCAGCAAGCCAAGGAGAGAAAACTCAGAGGAAACCAACCTTACCAGCAACTTGACCTTGAACTTTTAGCCTCTACAAAACTTGTCTTTCTTAATGGTGATGCTAGATGTGTAAAATTTATGAGTGATACCAATACATTTATGGCAACTTCCATTACAGCATATTTGGACTTCCATCTTTCAACCATCACCAATCTCAAAGGCATGTGTTTTAAGTGTTTGTTACAGCAGCATCACACTTCTGATACCAAATTCTGCCCCACTTACTATTTCTACATTAAACAACTACCCAAAACTTAGTGAAATAAAATAATAATTTCATTATGCTCACAGATTCTGTTGGTCAGGAACTCAGAGAGAGCACAGTAGCGATGGCTTGTGTCTTCTCCAAGATATTTGGGGCCTCCGCTAGGAAACCTTGAACAGCTAGGGATGAGTCAACAGCTAGGGGTTCCAATGACTGGGGTTGCTTCATTTCCAGGTTGCCTTATTCATTCGCCTTCAGGCTGCTCTGAACTGAAACGTTTTGAAGGTTTAGCTCAACTCAGGCTGAGTTGTTAGCTCAGAACACCTACATATCACCTCTTCCTCTGGTTTAGGCCTCTCATGGTCCAGTGACGCTGGTCAAAGAGGGTTGGAATTTCCAGAGTGTCCCATGATGACCAGGTAGAATATTCATAGCTTTTTATGACCTCACCTCAGAAATCACATAGCATCATTCCTGACATACTTCATTGGTTAAAGCATTCACAAGCCCACTCAAGTTCAAGAGAACAGGACATAGACCACCAGTAAGTGGAGGAATGGTAAAAATTTAGGGGTCACATTTTAAAACTATTACATAGTTTCTTAAATTCTTTACACCACAGTTACTTCTTTTAATCACACTGTTTAACTAGATATTTCTGATATGAAGACTATGGAATTTTTTTAAATCTTCTTGTGAACAGTTTGAAATAGTGCCCAGATGATTTGTAATGATCATAGATAAACCATGGGTCAATGCCTGCTCTGTAGGTGAGGAAACTGGAAGACCATTGAAGTGGTTTACTCAGGATAGAGTAATGGGCAGCGAGGATAGAGATTAGGATTCCTAATTGGCTCCCTGCTCCAAGTCATCGGGAACTATGACAAGTACTTTGACTAACCATACAACTCATTTCTGGTTCAATTGCTATTTTTTTCTAAATATACTATAACTGTTTCTTTTCACAATAAATTTCACAATAAATGTAAAATCGTGGGATTTAATAGCAAATGGAACCAAGTTCAAAACCCATTTCAACCACTTACGAGTTATCCTGGAGTATGTTTACCCTATTTCACACACTTATTCCATCTACAAAAAGGAAATAATGATAATAATACCTCCCTTATAGTAATCATGCAGAAATTAGGAATAATATCTGTAAAATATTGATTAAAATGCTTAGGAGAGAATAATCTTTATTCTCAGACAAAAAGTGCTTTGAGCTCAAAAATTTTTTTCTTTAGAGTGCATGAAAATATCATCACTACCAAATTCTCTTTATTCATTTCTTTATATTTTATTCTGTTGCTACAGTGTAATACAATGGTTAAAGCGTGGCTTTGGAATCAGACTGACCAGAAATGCCTTCCGACTCCTGGATCCAATATTTATAGACTGTGTGACAAGTTACTTAATACCAAGGAGTCAAATTTTTTGTCTAAGTGTTATGTGCGAGTTAAATAGAATCATCTTTTTAAATAGGACATTATCATTTTTCAATAATTCATAGCATTTATAGCAAATGAATAAGACACAGCCTGTTCTTGTTGAAGATATGTACATTTGTCCTCTAAAAGGCCCCTGGTCTCTAAGAACACAACCCGGGACATGTATAAGGCACGTTGGCTAATATAAGATTAAAATGTATGTAGGAATGGACAGTACACTTGGGAATAGGAGTTACTAAAAAGGGCACTGGCTAGAAGTTAGGAAATCTTGACTTTCTCTTGATCCTGCTACTTAAAGACTCTCCAGTGTTGCATTAAATAATGCTACTACCCTGGGCTTAAGTTTCTTTAAAATGGGTATCAAACATAGCAATGTTCACTATATTAACCTCACCAAAAATTGTGAGGATAAAATGAGATTTTGGATTTTTTTATCTTATTTCACCAAACAACAGTTTTTAATAAATCATTACCATTTTTGCAGTTTTCTTTTTTTTATTATTATTCTAATACAGTTGTCCCAATTTCCCCCCTTCGCCTTCCTCCACCCATCCCACCCCCTGCCCCCACAGTCAATTCCCACACTATTGCCCATGTCCATGGGTCATTCATAGATGCTCTTTCTCTAGTCCCTTCCCTTTCCACCATTATCCCCCTCCCTCCCCCCTCCTTTCTGGTCCTTATCAGCCTGTTCCATGTTTCATGCCTGTGGTTCTGTTTCATTAATTAAGTCTGTTCATTAGTTTCCTCTTACAGGTGAGATCATATGGTATTTGTATTTCACCACCTGACTTATTTCACTTGTCATAATACTCTCCAGTTCCATCCATGCTGTCGCAAAATGCAGGAGTTCCTTCTTTCTTTCTGCTGTTTAGTAGTCCATCATGTGAATGTAACACAGTTTCTTCATCCACTCATTTATTGATCGGCGTTTAGGCTATTCCTGGCACTTAGCTATTGTAAATAACACTGCTATGAACATTGGGGTGCATAGGTTCTTTCGAATTGGTGATTTGAGGTTCTTAGAGTATATTCCCAGCAGCATGATCACTGGGTCAAAAAGCAGTCCCATTTTTAGTTTTCTGAGGAAATTCCATACTCTTTTCCACAGTGGCTGCACCAGTCTGCATTCCCACCAACAGTGTACTAGGGTTCCATTTTCTCCACAACCTCGCCAGCACTTGTTGTTTGTTGATTTATTTATGATGGTCATTCTGACAGGTATGAGGTGATATCTCATTGCAGTTTTGATTTGCATCTCTCTGATGGCTAGTGATGTTGATCATCTTTTCGTATATCTGTGGGACATGTGTATGTCCTCCTTGGAAAAGTGTCTATTCAGGTCCTTTGCCCATTTTTTAATTGGAATGTTCATCTTCCTAGTGTTTCCTCATATGAGTTCTTTATATATTTTGGAGATCAAACCTCTGTCTTATGTATCGTCGGCAAATATGTTCTGCCATATGGCCGGTTCCCTTTTCATTTTGATGTTTTCTTTAGTAGTACAGAAGCTTTTTAATTTGATGTAGTCCCATTTGTTTATTTTTTCCTTTATATCCTTTTCTCTAGGGCATATATTGAAAATATTGCTGCGTGAGAGGTCTGAAATTTTACTGCCTGTGTTTTCTTCTAAGATTTTTATGGTGCCATGACTTATATTTAAGTCTTTTATCCATTTGGAGTTTATTCTAGTGTAAGGTATAAGTTGGTGGCCTAGTTTCATTTTTTATTTTTATTTTTTTTGCATGTACCTCTCCAGTTCTCCCAACACCATTTATTTAACAGGCTATTTTTACCCCATTGTATACTCATTCCCCCTTTATCAAATATTAATTGACCATAGAGACATGGGTTTATTTCTGGGCTCCCTTTTCTGTTCCATTGATCTGTGTCTTGTCTTATGCCAGTACCAGGCTGTTTTGATTACGGTGTCCTTATAATATAGTTTGATATCAGGTATTGTGATCCCTTCTATTTTTTTCTTCTTTCTCAAGATTGCTGAGGCTATTTGGGGTCTTTTTAGGTCCATATAATTTTTTGAAATACTTTTTCTAGATCTCTAAAATATGCCATTGGTATTTTAATAGGAATTGCATTGAATCTATAGATTGCTTCGGGTAGCATGGACACTTTATGATGTTAATTATTCCAATCCATGAACACAGTATATGCTTCCATTTATTTGTATCTTACTTAATTGCTTTCTTCAGTGTTGTATAGTTTTCAGAGTACAGGTCTTTTACCACTTAGGTTAAGTTTATCCCTAGGTACTTTATTTTTCTTGTTGCCATAGTAAATGAGATTTTTTTCCTAGTCTTTGATTCTGACATTTCATTATTGGTATACAAAAATGCCTTCAATTCCTGAATATTGACATTCTACCCCACTGTTTTGCTAAATTAGTTTATTGGGTTTAGTGCTTTTATGGTGGTGGTCTATAGGGTTTTCTATGTATACACTCATATCATCTGCAAACAATGACAGTTTTACTTCCTCCTTTCCAATTTGGATGACTTTTATTTCTTTTTCTTGTCTGATCACTGTGGCTAGAACTTCCAGTACTATGCTGAATAAGAATGGTGGAACCATTGTCTTGTTCCCAATCTTAGTGGGAAAGCTTTTAGTTTTTGCCCATTGAGTATGATGTTGGCTGTAGGTTTCTTGTATATGGCTTCTATTACATTGGAGTATGCTCCCTCTATTCCCACTTTGGTGAGTGTTTTTATCATAAATGGGGGCTAGATGTTTTCAAATGCTTTTTCAACAGCTATTGATATGATCATGTGATTTTTGTCCTTCATTTTGTTTATGTGGTGTATTACATTTATTGATTTGTGAATATTGTACCATCCTTGCATCCCTGGGATGAATCCCATTTGATCATGGTGTATGATCTTTTCAGTGTATTGCTGAACCTGGACTGCCAATATTTTGTTGAGGATTTTAGCATCTATGTTCATCAGAGATATTGGCCTGTAGTTTTCTTCCTTTGTTGTGTCTTTACCTGATTTTGGAATTAGGGTGATACTGGCCTCATAAAAAGTGTACAGGAGTATTCCCTCTTCTTGAATATTTTGGAATAGTTTGCAAAGGAGAGGCCCTAGTTCTTCCCTAAATGTTTGGCAAAATTCACTGTGAAGCCATCTGCTCTAGGGTTTTTGTGTGCCAAGAGTTTTTTGATTAGTGCTCAGAGAACATCAAGAAAGATACTGACAACACAGCCATCATCAGTGATTTTAACACCTCACTGACTATAATGGATAGACCTTCCAAACAAAGAATCAACAAGGATATTGTGGCACTAAACAATAGCCTAGATCAAATGGATTTAATTGACATATGCAGAACCTTTCACCCCAAAGAAGCAAAATATACATTACTTTCAAATGCACATGGAACATTTTTCAAAGATAGACCACATGGTAGGTCATAAAACAGGACTCAACAAATTCAAGAAAATTGAAATCACATCAAATATGTGCTCAGATCGCAATGGATTGAAACTAGAAACCAATCTCAAGGAAAAAACTCAAAAACATTCAAATACATAGAGACTGAATAACATGTTATTAAATAATGACTGGATCAACAATGAGATCAAAGAAGAAATAAAAAAGTATCAGGAAATAAATGAAAATGAACACACAACAACCTAAAACCTATGGGACACAGCAAAGGCAGTATTGAGAGGGAAGTTCATAGCAATACAGGCCTACTTAAAGAAGATAGAAAAATCTCAAACAACTTAATCCTACATCTACAAGAACTAGAGGAACAACAACAAAAAAAAGCTCAGAGTGAGTACAAGGAAGGAAATAATCAAGATCAGGGCAGAATTAAGAGACATAGAGACTAAAAGAACAATTCAAAGGATCAATAAATCTAGGAGCTGGTGATTTGAAAAGTAAACTAAGCTCATACATCTCTAACAGGGCTCATCAAGAAAAAAGGGAGAACTCAAATAAATAATATCATAAATGAAAGAGGAGAAGTTACAACCAATACCACAGAAATCCAAAGGATTATAAAAAATTACTATGAACAACTATATGCCTAGAAATTGGACAACCAGGGCAAAATGGACAAATTTCTAGAAACGATCTTCCAAAACTAAATCAAGAAGAAGCAGGAAGCCTGAATAGACCAATAACAACTAGTGAAATTAAAGCAGTAATCAAATGAGAGTTTGGATAGGAAGAGGGTTTGAAAATTGTAAGGCACTGTGGAAACATAAATTATGTTTTTTTAAACTACAGTTAGAGCCCAAATAGAGAAAACTAAACTCACAAAGAAAATGCATTGTTTTTATGCTAAGACATTTGCATTTTGTTCAGAATGAGGTTTTGTTACAGCAAGAGCATTTTCACACTAGAGGGAGGATACTAATTAACAATCTCCGAGAGTGAAAGGGTGGCCTTTCTGGTTTATTATAGAAACACTGCAATTTAAACCTATGCAAGTAAATTTGTGTTAAATTCGTACCAGCACTGTGTTCCATGATTTTCTGTTCACTGATTATGGATTGTAGCTATTCAATTAAGACAAATGTACGAATGTACATTGTTCAGAATACTCTATGTTCATTTGAAGCAGGGTATTGTATGACTTTTATTTTCTTTCAAGTGTAGCTATTGAATTTGGATTATATCTTGTGTTACTCAGAGCAAAATATTACTTTTAAATGTAAAGAGAGAAGCATATTAAGATTAAAGAAAATATATGTCCATGTAGCATCATTTTCCCAATTATTTTCCATTAATGTGGAATTTAATACAAAATATTTCCTCATGTAAAATTTGCCAAGGATATTATCTTTAAGAATGCTAAGAGTGTCTCTACAAGCCCCCAATTTTGTAAATTTGGACAAATGGTATGAGTCATATATACATAGTAAAAAAATAATCTCAGCTAATATTTTTGATGCATACATATTTGCCAGGCACTGTGTTAAATGATTTATATGCTTTAATTCATTTAATCCTCAAAACAAAGCTACAAGGTACTTATGATTAATGTCCTACTTTGATAGGTCATGAAATTGAATTTAGAGTGTTTATCTGTCAGGGATCATCAGAAGAAATAAACAAAAGCCACTCTAATAACTTTTTAATCCTATTATGTCATTCACAGGTAAAAGAAAAAATGGGTATTTTTAAAAGATAATGGCAAACAGTACATAACAAAATACGTGAAAAGCATCAAAATTAATGAGCTAAGTATTCACACTAAGAGTTAGGTGGTCTACCTTAAAAGAAAAATAAAATAGAGGGAAACAATAATAAATACAAAAACAGAAATTATTTTTAAAATGTTTAAAGGAGTAACAAAATTTCAAACATCTCAACTTATGGGACTTTATAAAGATTATTCTAAAGCTGAATGACAAATAAAGGGCAAGCATATTCTGGACTATACTGAAGAAGAGCAAGGGAAAAAGGCTGTTCTTACCATTTTTCAGGATTGATTACAACACTATAGTCATCATGGACAGATAATATGAACATTATGATTGGATCTTTGGCATGAAAGATATATTATGTAAGATCACTGAGGAAAGCAGAGGTTGGTCAATAAGTAAAGCAGGGGAAAAGTAATTATCTATGTGGAAAAAAGGTGGAATTGGATCCCTACCTCACATAATAATGCCAAAGCCTATTCCATGTAAATTAGGACTTACATATCAAAAGTAAAACTTAAAACTCTTAGTAGAAAATATAAGTTACAAATTTTTAGTCTTTGAAATATGGAAATATTTCTAATAATATTTACTGTAAAAATTGATAAATTATGCTATATTAAAATGAATAATTTTGTTCAGAAAAATACCTTAAGGTTTTTTAAGAAAGGAGGAGTACAGGTCACATATTTGCACAATATACTTACAACATACACAATGGACAAAAGGTTAATATCCAGAATATATAATACTATATATATTAATATCAAGAAAAAATAAAGTTATAAAATAATTGGCAAAAGATATGTTAGAATCCTTCACAGAATAGGAAACACATATAACCAATAAGTGTGTGTGTGTGTGTGTATACATATATATAAAGAGCTGTTAACTATATCAAACATATGAAAATAAGACTGTAATAAGATAACATTCTACACCCTAGCAACTCACAAAAATTAAAATGTCCAGCTACCCCAAGTGTAAAGACAACCCACGGGATCTATAATATTTTGCTGGTAGGAATAGAAATGAGCACAATCACTTTGGAAAAGAGGTTGTTTTTATAGTTTAATGTCGTATGTTATATATTTGAAGACTTAGCAATTTAACTCCTATTTCAGACACAAGAGGATCCTTTGCAGAGGTATAATAGAGGATATTCATAGCATACTGCCCACAATAGCAAAAACCTGGAAATAACCCAATTGCCCATTGGAAACCAGATACGCAAAATGCGCTATCTTCACATGATACAACATTACATTGCAGTGAAATGAATTAACTACGGTGTCATGCAACAAACTAAATGAATCCCAGTTATATATTAAGGGAAATTCTGAATCTCAAGGAATTACAGGAAGCATCATAGCCTCGTCTGAAAGCTAAAAATAACTAAAATAGACATATTGCTTTAGGAATGGTTACAGAGGCAATAAACGCAACAGCGAGAAAATGAACACAGTCAGAAAGCAGGCGGTGGCAGGACTGAATGAAAGGGGTAAAACATACAGTTGGAGATACATCATTTTCAAGGTCTTAGCTTCTGTATTGCATGACAGGCTCACCAACCCTTATTACATTATTAAGAGTATTAGCTAACTGGATTAAATTTGTAAATAAATGTGGGACATACATTGACCAAAGAGAACAGTGTATCAGAGAACAAAGAAAAGAAAAAGAAAAATATATGCATTTGGTCCTAAACAGCCAGGAAAAAAAGCCTCTCTTTACTAATATCATACATAGAGCCAGGGCTGGAACAGTGCAGCAAACGCCAATCACAAATCGTTCGTCATGATCTGGATCTGTTCAGAAGCTATTTCAATTTCTAAAGGATTTTGCCGTGAAAGACTTTCTCACCTGGTGCAGCGGACCCTCAGTTGCCATGTGCACTTCAAAGGAGCCCAGTTTATGACACTTTTAATAATTTATACACAAAAAAAGTAAAGCAAAGCATGAAGATTTTAAGGCATCTTAAATCATTTTAAGGTTACATAAGCATAACAAAATAATTTAACAAAAAGTTACATGACACCATGGAAGTGAATGAACTCTAGCTAATGAATTATGAGGCCTCTGTCCTGTCTTAGCTCTCTGTCAATGAGTCTGCATTTCAGAAAGTTAAATAAAAGAGAATATGTTAAATCCTCAGTAAAATTATCTTCTTGATCACTCCTGGATAGATGTGTGACATAAAACAAAAATAAAATTGCATTTTTCAAGACATATCTTTTTTCTTTTAGATAGAGAAAATGTCCCTGTTTAACAAATTCACTGGCATCTAAGAATGTGGTACAGGCTGACAACAAAGCTGTCACTGAGAAAATAATCCCAGTTGATGTCCTTCAGATGATTCAACCCATCATGTTATCTCCTCCAAGGGAGTGAAATGGTAGCACCATGGGAGCCTATGCAGCAGTTTTATATGGAAAGAGCATGATTACTCCAGTGGTGAGAAAAAGAACTGTTTGCAAAGGTCAGCAAGCAATTTAGAGCCTCTCTTTATCACAGTATACTGATAAAAGATAAGTTTAAACTGCCTTTCAAATTAGCAAATAGCATATAATGTTTAAGTATGCACTTGGTGGCGAAGGCTCAGCCATTCATCCTGGGCTTGAGACACAAATTCACGGCTTTGAACCACACACTTCGCATGGCTAGGAAAAGTAACTTCCTAAGTTTCTCTGAGAAAAAATAAAATAATGGTTCTGATAGGGAAGCATGATACCTGTGGTTATAAATTGATGTCATTAACATTGAAGGATAAGAAGAATAAATAGGATGATTTGAGTCAAGACCAGCCATCTAAGTATATACCAGAAGTGACTATAGCAGTTTCATAGGGCTGCCACAACAAATTGCCTCAAATCCAGTGGTTTGAAACAACAGAAATGTACTCTCGTACAGTGGTGGTGGTCATAAGTATGAAATCAAGGAGTCTGCAGGGTTTGCTCTTCCTGGAGTCTCTGAAAAAGAATCTGCTTCATGCTTCTCTCCTAGCCTCTGATGGCTGCTGGCAATGTTTGGTGCACCTTGGCTTGTACGCTCATTATTGCGCGTTCTGCCGCCACCTTCACACGGAGTCCTCTCCTGGGTCTCACCACATAGCCTTCTCCTAATGTGTCTGTCTGCGTCTCTTCTCCTTTTATCTAAAGCGCCAGTCATATTGGACAAGAGTGTCAGGGTAGGATCCACCTTAGTCAAATATGATTTTGTCTCAATGTGCTTATCCTTATCTCTGCAAAGATCCTATTTTCGAGATCACATTTACAGGCATTTTAACATGCTTTTTGGAGGATGAAACCCAATCCAAGACACTGATCCATGGGAAAGTTTGGGAAGAAAAAAGCATTATTGTAAAAAAGTAAAGTTCCTTCCCTGCCCTACTGCTCTGAGAACTAAACATCTGATTAAACATTCTGGGAATTAATAAGTCTCCAACTGCAAAGATCAGTAACAAACTCATGTTAGAGGCTGGAAAGGTAACATGGGGGAGTGAAATGCACTTGTTAGTGTAAGCTGATTTATTTACTTTACTCACTTTAAAATATAACCTTTATAGAAATTTTAGCCTTCACCTCCTTTTTTAAATCATTAAACTTTTCATCACACGCCTTTGTAATTTGTCTTTTTGCACACAATTTTTATAATTCTCCTTATGGTTTGTTTTACATAGGCATCTTGCACTGAGTTTTTGACAGAGGTTCTTTATTTGGTTAATAAAAATGTAGAAATACTCTAAGCTTTCACAGAGAAATATGCTTTTTCTCACTTTTTCTTGAAACATACTATTAGTCTAGCACACATTTTCCAACTTTTGATGGAGACATTGGTAGAAAAACATCTCTCTGCTAAAAGAGAAACTATATTGAGAGTTTAATAATGTGCAGTGACTGGCACATGACTTCAGTTATGGGGCGTAGTGGCGAATGGGGTCTCTGTCCAATGGAAAAGAAGCTGCTCAGCTCCAAGCAACCAGTGCCGAACAGGGGCAAAGATAGGCTCCGTAAAACAATTCCGATTTTTTAAGAGAAACCAGAAACCCAGATTTATATATGAAATGTCCGGGTTATTTTAAAATGTCGGTTTGTGAAAGCCAAATAAAACACAGCCGTGACCTGAATGCATTTATAGGACACTAGCTGCTCTCTCTGGCCACAGATAACCATTTGAATGAATAGCTTTCCCTTTGGAAAGACTGACTTCTCCTCTTCTTCTCCGCACCTCACTGCCACCGCCTCCTGCTCTTCCTCCTTCCCCTCCTCTCACTGCTGATTTCTGGCTCTCAAACGATGCCTTTCCTTAAGTTAAGGAATTTCCAAAAGGAGCAGTTTGCTTCCTGCAATTGAAGTATGTCACAGAATTTGAAAAGTTGATCCCATGTGACTAACTAATGAAATGAAATCTTGACCATCATTGCCTAATTTGTGGAAGAAAAATAAATCTATAGATAGGGGAATCTCTATCTAAAAATTTTCTTCCGCAAACTAGTCCTACAGTTTTTCTCAAGTCCACACTCCCTACAAAGTTCTTGGAATAAATCGGTGAATGAAAGTGCACAAGGTCCCTACCTGGGGAGCCTACATTACAGACCAAGTATTAGAAATAAATTAATAATAAAACAACAGCTCAGTAAATCCAGCGGTAGGCTGTAATGTGGTAAGTGTTAGGGGAAATAATAGGGCAACATAATGGGAATCTAGGTGCCCAGAGTCAGAAGTTATAGCAGGTTACGATCTTAAAAGATGGGTATTGGTATGCTCTTTTCAAAAGGTGATATTTGAGTAAAGTTAAAGGAGAGCAGAGAATAATAGCTCAAGCCTCGCCTCCCTCGATTCCTCCAAGGGCACTCTTTGCTTGAGCCAGAGGACCTCAAATGGTTTGCACTGCCCCGAATTTGTCTTCCTAATTCACATGTCTGTACCTCCAGACATACTGTTCCTCTTTCCATTATGCCTTCCCCCAGTGCTCCACTCGACTGACTTTTAGTAGAGGATCATCTAATCCAATGTTTAGTGAAGAAAAGGGACTTTAGGAAAAGAAAGGGTCACTATCAATACTTGATTGAGAAAGTTGAAAATTCTCCGAACAACAAACTGCAGAACATCAACTGCATTTATGAAAAGCAGTTAGAATCACTTGATGTGAGTAAGAAAGATGAAGATTTCATATGTGCAGAAGTTTTAGTTAATTATGAGTCAGAAAAGGCAATATGGAAGAAGGGACTTGGGAACAGTGTTGCCTTTCTGGCTTAAGGGACACTCTTGGTTTCACTTAGTCACTGAGCGACCGTTTATGGATCACTTACACTTTCTCAAATTGGTTTTCCATTGATAAAATAAACTGTCTACCTGTAACCTGCGCCAAAGAGAAATTTATGTCCAGATTTAATCAAAGTTTAAGTAAAAAAGTGAAATAACGCGATTTATGTTAGTAAAGGTTATACTGGTTCCTTTGCATAGAATAGTAAGGAAGCAAGATTTGAGACAAGGAGACAAGTCAAGAAACTATTGCAGTAGTTCATGCAAGAAATGATGGCACCTTAGATCAGGACTGTAGTTCTGAAGATGCGGAGAAGCAGCCGTATTCAGGATGTACGTCAGAAGTAAGGTAAAAACACACCACTTGTAAAAGCCGGATCATGCTCAGATATAAGAGCCTGAGAAGAATCAAGGATAACTCTACACTTCTGTTTGAATCAATGACATAGGGACTGTGGTTTATGTAGTATGAGGCATGGGAAGATGCCTGTGAAATACCTACTCTTATACCTGAACATGAATGACCGGAATCTCCTTCTCTACCCAACTCTCTGGGAAGCTCCATTATCTTGCAAGAACCAGTGTCTGCCGCCTAACATTTAATACTGTGTCCTGTTTGCCACATTTGACGTCTCCCCGTCCTCTGAAATTTTTCCTCCTAGTGCCCTCTGGAGATAGACTTAATTTCAGAGTATGGTCTCTCCTAATGTGCCCAGTTATTGACTAGATTAGACCAGTCTATATTCTAATGCATACAGAATTTTAAAAGAAGAAAGAATTCCAGTATTCAGAACAACAAAAATCATCCACAGATATTTTTCAAACTTGCGCAATTATCAAGATAACTTGTTTCAAATGCAGATTACAGAATTCACCCCAGATCTACTCTAAGAAGCAACTATAAACCTATTCTTTTTCTTGTTTTAACAAGTTCCCCAAGTTATGGCAATGATGAGCTAAGTTTGGCCACCACTGATCTAGACCGAAACCCTCATTACAAAAGAGGGAACAAAAAGCCCAAAGGAGTTAAAAATTTTCCAAAAGAAGCAGTTTGCCTCCTGCAATGGAGAAAGAATTTTTCTTTTTCCTTTCTTGTTTTAACTTTGTTCATTTCCTTCCAATATATAGAAGTTACAGGTTTTTGATCAGTGTCTGAGAGGACTGCTACACTTGCTAGTCATGTGTCCCAAGAGAAGTGACTTTGGAAACCTAAAACAGTCTTGGGAACTGCTCTATCCTTTCTTCATGAAAAGCTCACCTTGAAACAGTGGCAGCCTGTCTACTCTAGGATAATTATTTTTTCTTAATTGGGACCATCTAGAGAGGCTTGCAACCACAGAGGCTCTCTTTGCCAAGTTTTTAAAAAGGGTGTCCCTTTGTCCTTATTATTTTCAAGATGATTCATGTGATCTAAGGGCGCTCGCGCCCCATGAGGCTCTGGTCGACGTCCACCGGCATTATGCATGTGCAAGGGCAGCGGGAGAGGCTCATTATCTCCAGCCCAAGCAGAGAGAAGTGCAATCATCATTGTTCTCTGCTCTCCTTTAAGCTTTTAACTGGTGTTGGAAACATAAGTAACCTTAATGCTTTGGGTTAGGTGAGTAACACCTTTTTTTCAGTTGGTAGATGGGGTTCAATTCCTGCTTACAGAGCAGAGTAAGAGAGTAAAGGATTCATTGAATAGGAAAAACTAGTCTCTTCTCTAAAACTGGAAGGGTTGGTTTGGCTTTGAAAAGAACAGTGACTCCCCAATAACACTTTTCAATACTATCCAACACAAATACACCCAAACCCTGAAATAAACGAGGACTTTATGTGGCCATAGGAATCAGAAGTGTCTATGTCAAAAAGAAGGTTGGCCAAAGAAAATATGGTACCCACTGTGATCGTATCATTAAGTCAAACCACTTTGTATATCAAGTCTTTGACTCTTTTCCCTGTCCAGGACACTGCTATAAACTGATGAAGCTTTGCAAGATAGATCTCAGGAATCCAGGTAGGTCCCAATTACCTGTTCCAATAAGAGAACCCTGGGACAGATTATTTAAAACACAAAAGGCACATTCTTGATCAAAACGCTGGTTTCGCTTCCCTCTGACAGGCAACATTATCAGCACTGGGAGTCTTTCTCTTTTTCTGTTTTCATTCTGACACCAGCAAGAGGAGAGAGTCATTCATCAGGTTTCCTTTGCTGAATTAAAAATGATAAGAAAAAATGGTATTGACTGCTAATAACAATGACTTCCTCCTCTCCACTTGCGTGCACTCGCAAGCTGCCAGCTAAGCAGCCTCTTTCTACTTTGCTCTGCTCTACCTCACGTCTTTCCCCAAGGGAACGAGCCTTTTAAGATCACCTGAGCATCATCCTTTCAAAAAGGTGCTCTTTTAATTGAGAACTTGATTTCAGGAGTTGGATTTATTATGAGTCTCTGTCGTGTACTGTTTCAGCCACCCAAAAATTTATGCCAGCAATGGTCCTTTCAACCCCACGGGACCGGTCTGGCCACTCCATCAACCACAATGAACAACGAAATAATATTATGAGAATGAAGATGAGAAAGATCTCAATTAGTCTGTGTCACTCAGTGAGGACAGAGCTTCAACATTTTTTGTCTTTTCATTCTAAACCACAGTAGATATTCTACTCCCTTTCCTTGCTGCCAGTAAGAAAGTTTCTGTTTTTTGTTTTGTTCTGTTTTTTAGTTTCTGAAATCTATTTTGGCCACAACCTTTCAAGTGCAAGGAAAGATGAGAGGTGGCTTGCCTGAGCCTTGGTCTCCTGGGGCTATTCCCAGCACCTTGAGTCATCACTGAGTCACGGCCACCCCCACTAGTCCCTCTGCACGAAGCCCAGCCCACTCAGCTAGATACACACTCCCTGAACTCGCAGCTGATGTCTCTCACTCCCTGCTGTAAATACATATCACAGCCCTCCTAACTCAAGACTACAAGCACACCTGTGTATGAAGAGAGACCTACAAACCAAGTATCTTGCTTTCTCATGCAGGTGAGAAGGCATGAGAATAAAAGCCAAGAATGAATACAAGCATTCATTCCATGCTTTAGCCTGTGCTGCAAACCTATTATTGCCATCAAACCCTCCCTCTTTCTACAAAACCACACTGGTACTGGAACTAGAGACCATTTCTTGAGGGCAACCCCTAGCCCAATGCCAGCCACCTAGTCAGGATCAACAAATTCTTACTAATGGGAAAAAAAAATTAAGGGTTTTTAAAAATCTTACAATTACAGTTTCTTTTTACAAATAGTAAAACATTTTCAGAACAATGAAATGTGATCACTGAAGTCCTATGCAAAACCAACTGGTGCCTGAGGCAGGACTGGAATCCAGGAATCAAATCCATGAAAAGCTAGGCTTTTCCCGTTCCAAGAACTTGGTCCTCTAGAACCAGCCAACTAGATCCTCAGGATGAAAAGGATGCAGGAGCAGAGTTTCACGTTCCGGGCCCTTCCACGAGTGCCTCCAGCCAGAGAAGCAAGGTTGAATTCTAATTTATAGCCATTTATTAAGCACCTTCTATGTACAAAACTCAGTGTCAGGCATTTGGAAGAAAATACAGCTCAATATGCTGGTTTACCCACAGTTCACAAATATGGTAACCCAACTGTCATTTATAGATAAGATGTATACTCGGTATAAGTGCTTAATAAACTACAGACTATAATAAAATACTCTTAGATTTATTTTTATAAAATATATACAGTTTTTAAGGGAAAATTCCTTTTATTCATTCCCTCATTTATTCATTTATTCAAAAATATATATTGGGCACCAAATATTGTCCACGCACTCTTCCAGAAAATGGAAATACAAAATTAAATAAGTTCAGGTCCTTCTGCTCTGTAACTTTACAAGTAAACAGTGAGAGACAGACCCCCCTCCAAAAAAATTACATAAGAACAAGACAGTGAAAAGATGTTGTAGTAAAGGCAGAAGTCTCTGTTCAGTGGAAGACCGTTACATTAGCATGGAAGTAGGAGTCAAAGTGAAGGGAGAAGTCTGTTCAGAGAGCACTTCAACCTGAAAGACACCCAATGAAGAGTGAAAGAAAAGATACGTCCCAGATTGAAAGAAAAATGTAAATCAAGGCACTGTGACATGATACAAACTAGACAAAAGACACCGGCTTTGTGGAGTGGGGAAGAGCCAGGGGAGACGAGGAAAATAACCCAGAAACTTTAGGCATTAATAAGGGTTTTGAACTTTATCCTGTGGGCAGTGGAAGCCACTGAAAGTTTTCTAGTAGAGAAAAATTTGATCATATTTGGGGTAAACTGGGGAGATAAAACAAAGCGAGGACATCAAAATGGTGCCTAATGTTGACAGTCAGAAGTAGCAGACATTGCTATACACAGTAGAGGTTTGATATGAAAGCAGGAAGCAGGTCTACTGTTTAGAATCTAATAATAAATTAGATTTTAGGCTTTGTGGAAGGCAGAATAATAGCTCTCCAAAGATGCCTATGCCTTAATCTCCATAAACTGAGTATACATACCTTACATGCAAGAGGGACTTTTGCTGGTTATGGACCTTAAAATGGGGAGAGTATAATGGATTATTGAAGTGGGCTCAATCGAACAGCATGAGTTCTTAAAAGAACAGTAACTTTGCTAGCTCCCCAGCTATGGTCAGAGAGAGATGAAATGGAAAGAGAAGAGATAAGAAGTGCGGGAGGGATTCAACACTTTGTTTCTGCCTCTGAAGATGAAGGGAGTGTTGTCATGAGCCACAGTGGCTTATAGAAGCTGCATAGGTACCTCAGCTGCGAGCCAGCCAGGAAACAAAGATCTCAGTCAGTCCTACAACCACAAGGAAATGAATTCTGTCAAAAGCTGAACGAGCATAGCGATAGGTCCTCTTCTCACACAGTCCTGCCGACACCTTGAACTTAGCCTTTTAACTTAGAGAACTACAAAATAATACATTTAGGCTGTTGAAGCCACTAAGTCTGTGGAAATTTTATAGGCCACAAAAGAAAATTAGTATGGATTTGAACGTGAGAAAGGAATCTAGATGATTCGCCAGAGGGAAGTGGGAGAAAAAAGAAGAATACTCCCGAGAACCTGAAAAGGAGGTCACAGAGAGGAAAGGAGAACCAGGAGTCATAGAACTGAGAAAGAAAGCTCTAAGGAGGAGTGATCCGAATTGTCAATGGCAAGAAGTCAAGTAATTTGGTTCTGGTGGCCTTTGCCAAAGTCAGTCTTCAAATCTGTGAGCAGGATCTTTGACGGATTAAAACCAGAAGGTAAATATAATGCTGGCCTTTAACCCTGAAAGCCTGTGGTCGGTGAACCTGGTGTCCTATAAATGAGTCAGTCATTGGCAAGAGATGATTTAACCCTAATATAAATCAAGAAGGAAATGTCTACAAAACAAGCGAAGGCATGAATGTGGTCTCTTTCTCCTGACTTCATGTTCCATGAACATGTGCCCTCGTAGTAAAACTTACTATTTTAGAAGCACTTAAAGGACTATTTGCAAGGCTGAAAAGGGCGGTAATTTCCTTTATTTCCTGGGATTGCTGTGGCACTAGGTGGGGACACCGAAGGGTTCAAAACTCTAGCTGACCGCTCCACTTCTCCAAATGCCTACAAGCTTTTGAATGGCCCGTCATCTTTTTATCTAAATCCAGTGGCTTTTGACCTACATTCTTTACAAATAAACTTGCAGAAATCTATCTTATTCATCTTTGTTGCCCTAGCAGGTAATAAATGGTGGAAACATTTTCGGTCAGGAAGGTTTCTTTCCTGGCTACATTCATGAATAAATGAAGTCGGTAATAAATTAGTGAAATCATCATAATATCCAAAACACAAAGTACATGACTTTTAAAGATTTTCATTACCATGCATAATAGTCATAATATCTGAACTTAATTCTGCTAAAACCTGTAAAAAAATCCCTTGCATTGGCATAAAGATAATATTCAAAGTACGACACGCTCCTGCCTACGTCACAGAGCTTTGTTCCAGAAAAAAATTGTTCCCAGAAAGTACCTTATTATGACAAGGCTGGTTTGGCACACAATTATGATGTATGTCCTTGACTATATTCAAGTTCTCAGAACAGTAGGAATTTTCTTTTCTGAAATAGCAGAGCATTGTCTTGCCCCAAGCATCTCTGGGAATACTTGGGTGTTATTTGAAAATCACTTTGAGATTCTCTAGGCAGCTTTTTGCAATATTTCCCCAAGTAGGTCTTCAACTGCCTCTTTTGTCCGCATTATCTTTAGCTGGCTTCTTCCTTTATAGCATGCCCCTGTAATAATCTCCAGGGTTCTCCCACAGCCCGCCCCAACAGGAGCCTGAATTCATCAATTCAGTTTCACAGAGTTTCTAGACTGCTCAGGGATTTGGAGACTATTTAATCTCGCCAAGAGGAAGAGAACACTGAGTCTAAGGGAGTGAGGTGAACTGTTCAGGGAATAAGCCTCGTTGGTGGCAAAGCCCGGCTCCAGTCCTCTCTGTTGGCTCAGAGGCAAGTATTATTTCCACAACATCAAAGACGTCCGCCCGCATTTCTCGCAGCGTCCAACGGAGTTAGGCAAGGCGTCTTTTCCTGGCAACCGCTGAGGAACAGGTCCTTTGGCTCTTTCTCTGAGTATTAGGCAGAGGTGTACAGATTATGAAATCAATCATATGTATTATCCTCCAATTTTGGATCTGTGACAGTTTTTTCATTGATAAACTATTTCCCTCACTAACTTATATCTCTTCACCTATTCTATGAACATACCATCAAATATGTATTCATTTATTCATTTATTCATCCATTTAGTCCTTTATTTATTCAACAAGCATCTGTGTATCACTTCATATTTTGTCAATTTGTTCCCAAACACCAAAAGTACAGAGATGAAACAGAGAGGTTTGTCTGTTTGTTTGCCTGGAGCTGAGAGAGGAGGTCACCAGGAGATCTGGTTTTATTCCCTTTATGTGTTATGTTTTTTAGTAGTAATGTGCACAAGTTTATAGGGTTATGCAAATAGAAAAAGGGACAGAGATTTTAAAAGAGGAAAGTCTGAACAGAAATTTTACCCCCCAATATTGCCTTTATTTTTTAATGTAAGTGGTTTACAAATAGTTTCATGTGATGACTGTCAGGTAAATTCCATTACTTCTTTGTAGTGATAAGAGTTTCCTTGGAAACTGCAAAATTCAGGGTGAGAAACAGATTTTTTAGACTGATAAAAAGCCATCTTCTATTTCAAGCATAGCATGTGGTCTTCTCATTCCAATAAATAACTAGTTAATATAAGGAAGAGACAGAAAGATGACAGATAGTTGGATAGAGAGAGAGAAAATTGTTTTCAGAAATTTCTACCCAGAGATCCAAGCAGACACCTTTCCATTTTCTATGCTCCAGTGAATCTCTTTTTATAATGTAGAACAGGAAGGTGCACCTCTCAGGGCTCTCTTCAAGTCAATCTGCCCTCAGGAGCGTGGGAGCAGGCAGCCTGCAGCTCGTGCACCTGCAGACATGCCACGGCATTTATGTCTCAGCCATGTCCTCCCTGGGGTGGCAGGGGCTGGGGTAGGCAGTCTCTCTTTTGCTAACTGAACACAGCAGGGAGACCAGAGCTGGACAGTTCCCGCCCATCGCAGTTTCTCTGATAGGCAGTCTCTGGTGTGAGACCCCCGTCAGCCAGACCAAGACTCTCCGAGCCCTGCAGCAACCTGAGACTCCTTCTTGTTAACTAACCATCCATTCACCCCCCTCTCCCTTGGCAAGAGGCACGCCTGCACCGTGGTCGGGAGTCTTCTGTGCATGTCCCCACTCATGAGCCACATTGCCAATGACCCACTTCATTGACAATTCCAGGAGGCAAATCCCGAAGGAGTTTTTACACAAAGATAACATTAATAATGATCAATATCATCCTTACTAGTTTCTAAGACATCGCTTGGTCAGTTCCCTTTTTAATTTCAAAATTCTGAGCAACAAAGAACCCTATCCCTACCCCGCCCATTTCAGGAGAAGAGGAGAGAGAAAATCCTCCACAGCCCAGCATTACATGACATGATTATTGTTTCCTAAGAGGGAGGTTATCTGGATGATGGACAGTGGCTCTATCCAATCACAGCTTTTTGTGAATTTGGGGGGTTTTGAAGACAGGATTTTTCTGTTGTCCATTAGAAATTTTGCAAAGAGGCAAAGAGGCAAAGAGAACTAATCTCTCTAAACAAAGAATGAGTTTTTAAAACCTGTTCATGCTTCTGCTTCTTCCCCTTGTCATAATTATATGAACCATATTTTGTCATGAAATGACCAAAATCTTGCAGGAATTAGGAAACACTCATGATACTCTACGGACAGAGTATGGATTGAATTGTGTCTTCCAAAAATTCATAGTTTGAAGCCCTAACCCTATATATGACTGTATTGGAAATAGGGCCTTTAAAGAAGTGCTTAAGATTTAAGGAGGTCTTAGGGAGGGGCCCTAATCCAATAGGGCTGTATCCTTACAAGAAGTGTCACAGATACCAGAGATCCTGTTCTCTCTTCCCTGTGGACCATCACAGCAAGAAGGCAGCCACCTACAAGCCTAGAGAAGATGCTTCAGAGTTAAACATACTTTGTCCAGCACTTTAATCTTGGACTTCACAGCCTCCAGAATTATGAGAAATAAATTTCTGCTGTTTAATCCACCCAACCTATGGTATTTGTCATGGCGGCCCAGGCTGACTAACACGGATATTGAGGAAAATTATTAAATCCATCTCTTTTTAAGTATTGTCATAGGGCAAGATGACCCAGGGTCTCCTGATATAGTGACCCAAAAATAAATAAATAAATAAATACCTTTAAAGGAAAATACATTAATTCTCTGCCTTTGGTTAATTTCCCATTAGATAATTTTTACTGCTATTATATATTATTTAAAATATATAACTAAGGGCCATTTTTCTCAGATTAATTCAGAAATATCTACAAAGACTGTCAGAGCAAAGAAAGGGTGGTAGGGTGGGGAAGGAGGCACATAAAGACAAGAGACAGAGCTATACAGATATACAGAAGAAAAGGATGCCTTTAGAAATGCCACTAATTACCTGTCTATTCTCTTTTTAATTTAAAATGTTAGAAAAAGTTAAAGAAAAATGGCCACGCTGACTGAAATTCCCCTACCCTTCCTGACATTTTCTTACAATCAGTTAAAGCCATGATTTTATCGCTCAAAAAGCAAGGCCCTGTTTGGATTGTTTACTGCCGTAAGTTTCAATGAAGTTTCTTAGAACCCTGTGGATAGAAAGGCTAAATGATCGTTGTGAAGCCAAGTGTCAGAAAGTGACATAAGGCATGCTAAATGCAGACAGGGGGGCAGTGAGCAGCCTGGGGGGCAGACTGGGACTGCTTTCCTCACACTGTGCTCTAGAGACACCTCAGGGCACTCCTGGAGGACACGAGACCCCTGCCAGCACCTGATGTTCCCCTCTCAGCCCCTTTCTGTTTCTCCGAAATGTTTTGAAACGAAATGTGGTAGGCAGTTGAATGGCCCCCCAAAAATATCCACCCCCTACCCCCCAGATCATGTGAATATGTTGACCTACAGGGCAAAAGGGGCTTTGCTGATGTGATTAAGGATTTGGGGACAAGGAGATTATCTCGGAGAAGGTAGTCACGAAGGTCGTTACAAGGGAAAGGGGGAAGCAGGAAAGTCGGAGTCAGAGTCAGAGAAGGAGACGTGGTAGCAGAAGCCACGGCCCCTGTGATGGAAGAGGAGCCTGAACAATGTCCGGGGGCTGGGAAGGGAAGAGAACGTCTCCCCCGGAGCCTCGGGAAGGAATGGAGCTCTGCGGGCGCCTTGATCTTGTCCAGTGAAATCCATTTTGGTTCTGACCTCCACGTCAGACTTGACCCTCACCGCTACAAGATAACAAATACGGGCTGTTTTTAGTCCCTGAGCTTGTGGTCATTTCTTATAGCAGCAATAGGAAACTAAGGCCCTGACAGACAGCCCGAGTATCTCTCCAACTCTGGTGTGCGTGAGCTTCATCCGGGATGTTTGCCACGTATTCATTTCCAGACCCCTCTTCCCCCAAACTCTGATGTGGGTTGTCTGCTGGTTAGCCCTAAGAATCTGCATTTTTAACGAATGCATAGCCCTCCCCCTCCCCAGTTTCAACTTTTTCTGACCTAGATTTCCGATTGGAACCAACACTGAGAAATGTGCAACAGCATCTGTATCTCTGTGGTTTTTTACCGGCCAACTTTTCACTTCAGCCATTACTTCCATAGGGCTCTCTCCCCGCTGGCCAGGCACACCTTTGCAATTATTCTGAGGCTCATAAACCATCTTCTTAATTGTCTAGTTCCTTTGTGAACCCTCCTTCTCTCTCGGGCTGGCCTTATCCTTATCATTTCTTGGGTGTGGCATTACTTCTAGAACAAAGTGACAACTTTTCTCCACTCCGGAGTTCTCAGACCAGACTTCCTGGCGCTTACCCCCTGGGTGGGGAAGGGATTGGGACCACATCTCACAAAGCGGGTTGTAATGTACGTGAAGAACGCAAACTCTGAAACCAGGAAAGACGTTAGTTCAAATTCTGCCTCAGCCAACCCCCAGGTATGCACCTTGGGAAAACTACTCAACTTCTCTAACCCTTGATGATCTCATCTACAAAATGAAAACAACAATACCTAACTCAGACCACTGTGAGTATTAAAGTAATGCTTATGAGATACTGGCACCTATGAAAAGCTCAATATGATGGCTTTTGCTTTCGTTATTATTCTTATCAGCATACTATTAGCATGATCAGAGCTGGGGGACATGTAGAAACATGCAGGAGATAGGACGGCCACCTTCAAATACATTGGGAAGAAAGGATTGCAGGGTTGCACATATTTTGTCTCTCCGCTGAGAACAGAGTCAAAGCCAACAGGACAGTTTCTTCTCAGCACAAAAGTAATTATGTGACTGCTAGTGCTGTGTGGAAATGGGGTGGACTCTCTGGACAGGTAGCGAGTATCCCATGACTAAAGGAATTCAAGGGGATCCTGGCTAGGCTTTTCGTGGGTATGTATTATAAAAGAGTCAAGCATTGGATGCACTATTGAATTTTTATGACATTTAAAATACCTTCTAAGATTGAAATTCTGGGAGACAGACAGAAATTTTTAAAAGGCGACAGAAAAACCAATCAATTTGGCTACCTGCAAGCAGTTCTTCAGGGAGAGAGGTGGCCTCAACATGATTATGGCATTAGTAAAACTAAGGACTGAGAACTGAGACATTCTGCATCTTCCATTTACCATGATTCTTAAACATGCCAATTTCTCAGCTACACTCCTCCAATGCCAAGTTCATTATGTAAAACGTGAGTGAGTGAAGAGATCGTGAGAGGCTCTTTAAAGTGTGAACTCAATGGCAAAGCCCATTACCTGAAATTATGTTTACTTAAAGGAATTTAAAACAGGTAAACCATCTTCTCTCCAGCTTAGAGATAATAAAAATGGATGTGAAGAGCGATAACAAGTATCTAAGGATTTGTAAAATGTCAGGACCAGTGAACACTGAATTTTAAGGAACTATTGAGTTTAAAGGAAGTGTACATACAAATATTTTGAAGTCTTAAGAAAGATTAGCAGATTTCTCTCTCACGAGATTGCTTTTCTCTCCTCTCTGTCTCTCTTTCTCCCCCACTCTCTCTTCTCCATAATGATTCATGAAAATCTCATGGAAAGAGAAACAAGAAATTAGCAATATCATAATTGAAAACAATTAGAGTAGGCATTTGGAAAAGCATTATTTATGAGGAAAATTCAACAGCAATTTTTACAACAAACCTAATTTTACGCATGCATATGCTCCTGCACACACACACACATACATGCACACACTACAGACCCATATTACAGGCTAATAGCTACAAGACTAGTCAAGTTACATGTTAGTTTTAGGTCCTCCCTGTCCTCTGTGCTAGAATGGACTTTTACTATGTAATTCAAATCAATTTTTTAAAAATAGAATTGCACAGTCTGCAAAGGGCTTTCATAACTGTCTTGCTCTACCCTCACTCCAACCCCTGTGGAACCACTCAGGGTAAAACTTGAGGAACGACTGTGTTCTTCATACCATACATGGCATCTCTGGCCACACACATTACCACTGAGAAAACATTCAAAGTCTAATCATCCAAAGATGCTGATGACTTTTCATTTCAGATAACGATTATATCTAAGTGCTATGCTTAGAATATTCATTAAAAGGCATTTGATGGGTCATGATTCCAGACATTTAGCAACAGCCAGCCATTTGAGGGCTTTTATGTCACTCAAGAATGTGTATATATAGTACTTTCAAAGGAAGAATGTGATTCTTAGCAGGTTCTGTTTAAGCAAATGAGAATGACTCCAGTGTTATGTTTTGGTGATAAGTTATCCATTTAGTTTCTAAAAGCCTTTGAAAAGAATGTGTATGTAATCAACACGAAATAAAAATCTATTATCCCCTGATTCTATCAGCAAATGGTACTATAAATAACACCTAATTAAAGGACCTAAACAAAGCCCTCTGGCCAGAAAATAGTTGAGCTGGGCCCCAAATCAACTGAATTCTATTTAGGAGATTAGATTGAAACCAATTTAATCCTTAAACAGAGGGACTAACATTAGACCTTAACAGAGATAACAAGATACAGTGATAAATGGCATCCGAGGTGACCAATAAGTCTAAGAGCACTGGAAAAGTCTAAGACCCATTCAATTTGCTGCTTTTCCACGTAAATCACTAAAGCCACAAGCTGGCTCCATCAGAGTTGTGTTTGATTTGACTCATGGCTGAACCTGTGAAGCTGAACCGCATAATTAATGGAGCCTGGGAAGGATCTAACTGTCCACACTTCCAGCCCACTAGTCCCCCCCACCACCACCAGATGCTCGCGGACTACGCGAAAACCTGAACTGTACGTTTTCCTCCAAAACCCTTTCCCTTTCAATCTAGAATTTTGAAAGCCATAGCACTCAATCTTTACTACTAAGAAAAAGAATAATAACACCTAACATTCATTGAGCACATCCCATATGTCCGAATCAAAATTCAGTACACCGTGAAAAGGAAAGAATTTAAGATTCAGGCAGGTATCTTGGACTATAAAAAAGTGAAAATGGTAAGGACCACGAGGACAAGAGCAGTATCCATTTTTGGCGGGGATTAAAGAACAACCAGTACTGAAAGCAGCCCTGAACCGGGGAGAGCTGTGAGAAGCAGCTGCTCGTCAAAAGTAGCTGAGCGCCTGGCGCAGCCGGGACACATGGAAAAGCAGGCTGCCTGCTAATAGCCACCATGCTCCAGACTGCTTTGTGTTCGTGTGAAGGAATTTGCTACCCAGTGATTCACACGGCAAAGCGTATACTTATCTCTCTGCAGTGCATGCCAGCTCCCCCTATGTTCCCATTCCCTAACTCAGATGTCAAGAGAATGGGGGAGTCAAGGTCCAATAATAACTTGAAGACAAACCACTATATTTAGGTATAGATATAAGCCTCTGTCTATGTAAGTAGTGTCCGTGAGGCACAAAGCTGCCTGCCTAATCTCTCTTTCTGTGCTTCCAAATCCCACCTCGTTTTGCATCCAGCTTTGTACAAATGCCAGTCCCCTCCAATGCAGCCCTGATGTCAAGTGACAAAGGGAAAAACTCCCACTTGAGCTCTCTCCCTTTCAGCCTTCTCGCTTCAAGTTTCCTTTGAACAAAGACTTTGTCTCTAATTCCTGGCTGGAGACCACTTCCTTACAAGACGCTTAGCCTGGTGTGGTCAAGCAGGTTTGATTTTTAAAGGCAACGCTTAGATTCCCTCCCTGATGTAAATGAGAGAGTTGCAGCCCCATTAGGGTCCTCCAGAGAAGCCACCCACGGGGTGAGGAACAATTGGATCCCCATGTGTGCCTCATACCATTGGTGGCTATTGTTTAAATAAACATTACTTTGTATTGCTTTTTAAAAAATTCAATACATGTTGATGCCTGGTTAAAAGGAAAGGAAATTGCGGTATTAAAAGACTAGTATTTTCAGATTCTTGTGATGTAAATTGCTAATTTAAAACCCCAAATATTGTTCAAGTGTCTTTATTTAATAGGTGATTGCAAGCTGTAATTTGCAAGCTGTAGATACAGATGGTAATGTTTTTCCTCCCTTTTCAGCAGTGCGGGTACAGTATTTACTGCAGATCTATGCAGACACAGAACAGCGAACTGTGAAGAAAACACTCTGGAAGAAGATGAACCACAGTTTGTGAGACACGGTTGTGGCTTCTGAGAGCCTCTCATGTCTCAGCCAAGGCGGGGTCCTCTGCTCCTGAGCCCAAGGAAGAAGCTGAAGATGCTGTTCATTGGTCTGCTAGGTTCCCACTAAGGTCAAAACATGGGAGTGAGAGAGTGATATTTACTGTAGCCTCATTTCTTTACTCTTTGGCTGGAGAGAACTCAAGGAAGACAGGGAATGTGGGGATACGACTGCCAGAAAAAAAGTGCAGAACACCCAGTTACATATGAAGTTCAGATAAACAACAGACAATTTTAGTGTAAGTATATCTCAAAGTGCATGGAAAATACTTACGCTAATAAATTATTTGTTGTTAGCATGAACTTCAGTGCAGCTAACAGGAGTCCTATATTTTTATTCACTAAATCTTTTAACCCCTTCTGGGGAGAAAGAGTGAGTAAATGAATAACAATGTCATGTTCAGGCAAACGAGATGGCGTTTGACATAGACTGAGCCCTTGCTAGGGACATGCCTTCTGCTCCCCTGTGTAGTCATGATGGCAATTTGCCAGGTAGATACTACTGTTAACTGTGTCTTCACAGAAGCTTCACTGTGACTCTGACACCTTTGGTGACTTTCCCAGGGTAACACAGTTTGCAGCAAGCCTTGATTTGGTGACCAAGGTCTCCGTGGCTTCAAAGCCCGAGTTCTCTCCATCAGCTGATGCTCTCGCCGCGCCTTGGTTAATTCTCTCGCCTGACACTTGAAGGACCTAAAGAAACCCAGTGCCCTGCTCTAGCTCCAGCTGGCCTCTCTACTCCCCCGCCCCTGCAAAACTCAAACCAACAAATCCATCTGTTCTCACCAAATATCTACTTTCCCCTATCTTCACCCAATGGCAAATAAAAGGATTACAGTTGTCCCTGGGACAATGCAGGGGTTAGGGGTGCTAACCCTGCCCCCAACACAGTCAAAAACCCTTGTATAACTCCCCAAAAACTTAACTACTAATAGCCTGCTGTTGACTGCAAGCTTTACTGATACCATGAACAGTCGACTAACATATATTTTGTATATTACTCTATATTATATATATTACATATTATATTCTTACAGTAAACTAGAGAAAACATTATTAAGAAAATCATAAGAGAAAATACATTTAGAGTACTTTACATATTTATTGAAAAAAATCCACATATAAGTGGACCCATGTAGTTCAAACCTGTGGTGTTCAGGGAGAGATCGACTGTATTTATTTGCTTTTATTTTTATTTCATTCTGCAGAGGAATAATAGCTCTTTCCTTATTCATGTTATCCAAGTAAACTCCCAATAATTACTGTATTATTTATTTGATTGTAGCCTATTACCAAAAGACCTGGAGAGGCTGGCCTGCTTTGGGCTCTTGGCTCTCTGCTACCCGTGCAGAATTCTGGAAGTGCTAACATAGGACCCCAACAGAAGCAGGGGAAGTGGGTCGTCAATAATTTACTCAGTGGTCACACCTCCCTTCCTTCCTGTTGCCAGAGCCCTCACTGGTTCTGTGGTCCATCCCTGCGACTCAGTAGCAACTCCTAACTGGGTTCCAGTGTTTCTCAACCCAGATCTTGTCATTTGGGTATGATGGCTCTTCGTCCTTAAGAGACTGACCTGAAGATCACAGGACACTTCTTATTCCTGGGTCCTAAATACCTCACGCAAGCATTCAATCACTTTGCAAACCAAGAATATCCTTGCACATGTCCATATCCTCCCACGGGGGGAGGGGCACCTTGCCCAGTTGAGAGCTGCAGGGCAGTCGGGGTTGTCCCGTCACCTTGGGAGTCATGGGATTAATGGGCAGGGTCACCCAGTTCTGGCCAATGAGACGTGAGGTACAGTTGCTGGGAGCTTCTTGAGAAAGGTTTCCTTACACTGTAAAAGAGACCCAAGGAAGGGAGAGTTCATCTTTTACCACTGGATGTGCTTATGTCTGTGTGTGATGTCTGGAGTTGTGACAGCTGTTTTTCACCCAAGGGGGCAAAAATGGAGAACGTAAAGATGGCAGCGTGCAAAGAGGGAAAAATCCAGGGCCCCTGCTGATATTACTGAGCTGCGAATTAGCAAACCCTGGAGGTTTGCAACCTCAAGTTTCCTATTAGGAAGGAATAGAATTGCCTTATCGTTTACAACTACCCAGCTGGGAACACATAAGCCACGTACAGCTTAGAGCATCCTTGTCTCATGACACAAGGACACTGGACTTCTAAAGTGAGGACAAGGAAAGAGCCCTGAGACAGGTATGAAGTGCTAGAGACAGCTTTTCAGAACGGGGTCAGGGAGTCACTGAAGGTTTAGCCCCAGTGTTATCCCTGGATAACTCTGGGACCTTGAGTAAGGCACAGAGTCTCAGCCTTAGACTTCTGACTGCAAAGCATCAGGATTAGATTTACAAAAGTCATCACTTCACATCCTGCGGGCTGCACTGAACCCTCATGTGTGCTAATGTTTGTTGGCACATGTGCCTGGTGGCTGGGTAGTCCTGCCACGTGTGCTACCCCATCCCACCATGTGACATCCTGGCCTCTTCACTCATCTCACCTGCCCATTTCCTGGGCCATTCAAGTTCAGGGTCCCCATTTAAAACCACTCCTTCCTACCCTATGGGATGCTGATACTGTGTTACATGGCTTTGATATAAATGTTGTTTGGGCCAACAATCAGCTCCAGGATCTCCGCTGTTCCTACAAGTCCTTTTGTCTACACCAAATGAGTTTTATTCTAATTAAAACACCAAAGACCAATTCTGAGACATCCATGGTAAAAATTAGCAGTTTTCACTTTCAGGGAGCATCTAGTATATCTTCTAAATACAGAATGCATAAATGCTAACCTTGCACATTACATTCCACCCTGTTCAACTTCTTATTAATGTTTATTTTCAGAAAAATTAAAATTACTTTCCCTCATCTACTTAAGGAGTATTATATAAACCACTTACATGTAGTATTCTCTAGTGCCATCTAGGGGATTTCAGGCCAAGAAAAAAAAAATCATCAGCTCCGCTGAAAGAGAAAAACAAGCACTGAGAAATCAGCTGTGACTCGCAGAGTAATTTCTTATACATATCTGATAGTGTTTGGGTAATCTTTTATTTTACAGTTGGGATAGCTGAGCAAGGTCACACATGGCGCCGCAGCTGGGGAATGCATGAATGAGTACAAAGTACGACATTGCGCCCATGCTTTGTAGCCTAATGCTTCCCAAACATAACCTTGAGACAAAACTCCACATGTAAATCAGTGCCCCCTTCTAAAATCAAATCAAGCGGGATTTGTTAATATTTCTTAAATGTGCCATCTGCATACCCGGTGCCTACACATTAATCGTGTGCATGTAAGAATTCCAGCAAATGCCCTTTGAAGCTACAGAGAGTGGCTGACACTTGCAAGGACCTTGCCTCCATCCCCAGGCCCTAGCACAATGCCTAACAGGTTGAAGACACTCCTAAGTATTGATTTTACTGAACTGAGCACAGTAGCCTCTCGTGGCTGTTGTCTGGCCATGTGTAATGTCCAGTGTCCACCTTTTTCTACTGAACTATGTCATACATAGTCATACATAGTTGCAGTGGTCCATGTAAACCTGAATAAGCCACTGCTGGGAAGGTTTACTTGTGTGATCACTTGGTGCCAGGGATGGCTCCCACGGGTTACTGCGCTACATCCTCCCCCACGGCCTCTGATCCCTACCAATACCTAATACCCATTATACGAACAAGAAAACTGAGGATCAGATGGGATAGGATGTCTTCTCCAAAGTAACACAGTAAGAAATGCATAAACATATTACACTCCAGCCTCCAGCTTTCTCCACTAAAGTGGAATTTCCAATAGTGTTTAAATATGACTACTAAGTGTCTTCCAAACTATTTCAACCAAGGAGAAAATGCATATGAGGCTGAACCACATGAAATTCCTGAAAGTCAGCCTTTCTTGGCCTACGAAAGGAACAGTTACAAGAAATTCAACATAATATCTTCCCAAATTCAAGGCTACTCCCCTTAAAGGCTGGTAAAAGCAAGAAGTGGCTTTTGTTATGTACCTTTTCATTTCCCCTGTGTTTTTTCATGGTCTCTTAGCTACTGCAGACATCAACTAATTAAACTGGATTATCTCCAAAAGATGCAACTTCCTCAAATATACTTATGCACCTGTCAAGGCCAAGTTTCCTAAACATCACATTTAGGATGTACTGATCCTGTTTATCCCCTAAGTATTTTATAACAGTAGGCACCAGCAAAGCAGTTCCAACACCATTTGTTCAAAGCCACTTCATGGCTGGCTTGAATAAATGTTCTGCCTCAGTTGGCTCATTTGGCTAGAATAAGACTCCATGCCAGAATGAATATAGGAGGTTGGTGGGGTGGTCAGAAATGGGCGATGGGTGCGGAGACATTTTAGGATGTATCTAATAATGAGTCACAGCACCTTATTATTTCACAAAAATAAAAAGCACTGGGTGTTTAACAGCTGCTCTCAAGCCACCCTGATGTCACCTTCAATGAACTTTGCAAGGCCACGTACCTGATAGTAAAGGTCATCAAGGCTTATTGGTTCTCAATCCAACAAAGCTAATGACTTTTGCTTAATATGCAGTCAAAGTCTAGCTGGTTTTAAACATGGATTTCATAATTTAGTCATAGTGTGTCTCACAGTATTTTCTCTCCATTTTTGCCTTTATTGTATAACAAAAGCAAACATATTTCGTCTATGAGTATGTAGATCCTCTTTCCTTTGCTCAACCTTTAAGGAAACATTTTGCAGAGTTATCAGAGAAAAGGGGAATAGGGACAGATAAATGACACCCCACAGAAATGACTGTGAAGGAGCATTTCATGGAAAACCAAAGGACGGGCAGGAAAACAGAGGCTGGCACAGAGCAGACGCCCTGGTGAGCAAGTGGGAGAATCAGAGGAGTGCGGGGAAAGAATTTAAGTGCTGTCATGGATGATGAAGTAGAGCTCCTCTGACATTATTAAAAATATCAAATGAAATTATAATTATTTTTATTACTTCAGAATGCTGGATTATAGTCATTGAACTATGGCCCTGCAGTGAGACTGGGCCATGTGAAGCCCCAGGGTTTATTCAGCTTATGCTAATGTGGTTTACGATAAGAAAGACGAGTGCTGTAAACTGGTTTGTGTGGAATTAGACTGCCCTGCTTCCTCTAGGTCCCAAGCATCATTGCATAATTTGGTCTCCGATTGTTATTGCTAGCTCTGCATGGCATCCTGGCAATCCGTGTCTCCACTGCTCCGATGTACCCCTGCCTCTGGCATTCTTCACCCCAAATTTCCTCACAGCATCAATTCTAGTAACTCCAAACAAGAGAAGAGTTGTAGGACTCAAATGGAGAGAACCACATAACAATGGAGATTAGACTTTTAGCAGGAATCTCCCCAAAGGAAGGTACCCACAACTTCACAGAAGTTCAACATGTCTACAAGCCACCAAGATGCTCACTAAGCCACAAATCCCAAAGTTCCCTCTTCGAAACTGGTGAAATCCAGACATTCATTAGTTGAAGGCATAGTGATTTTTTTTCTCTTTTTTACTGTCTTATTCTTACACTAATGAGGTTCTCTTTGTTGATTTCTTTTTTGATGTGGGTTTTTTTTTTAATCTGTTTTCTGTTGAGAGGTCGAAAGAGAGGCAATGAAGATCATTTGAAGACCTCATTTTAACTCTTCACAACATCTTTGATTATCACAATGTGTGTTATTATTCTTGGAAAGCCACCGACTTGACCAAGCCCCAATCTTACCAGCCTATAAATACAATGAGGCTATTGCAACGTTCCTTCTTCCAGTGTGGTGTTTTATATCATACCTGATCATTTGAGAGACACATTAACTGCTGACTGTGAAAGACTTACTACATTTTAAGCATTTAGGTATTGTGTTTAGTTTATACTATCATGTTATATATATTTTGATATAAGATGTTTAATAGTGACATCTTAGATATACTGAAAAGTGCCTTGGTATTGGAATTAAAATACCTAGATTAGTTCAACTTTGAGATTATCTATCGTTACTAGTCTCTGACTCTGTGAGCCTAAATAAGTAATTTTGTGGCGCTTCATTAATTCTTTAACAAATTGAATATAAAGCAATTATGTTAATAAAGGTAAGATAGTGACTGAAACACATTAAAACCTTAGTGGTTCAACACAACCCAAGGTTATTTCTCATTGACATAATGGTTCTGTATGGGTGTTTAGCCTACAGCCTTCCACACAGTGATTCAAGCACTCAGGTTCCTTTTATCTGTGGATCTGTCATCCCTTTACTGTCTGTAAAGGGCCAGAAAGAAAATATGTTAGGCTTTACAAGGCCTTATATTGTAACTACTCAACTCTGACACTGTAGTACAAAAGCAGCCATTGACAATATGTAAGAAAATCCTTGTGGTTGGGTTTCAATAAAACTTTATATATAAAAGCAGGTGGCAGGCCAGCTTTGACATACTGGCTATAGTCCTCTGACCTCTGCCTTAGTTTATTGAAGTCCTCTTCTGGATTCTTTGCAACCAAATGATTGACGGGGGAAAATCAGAGTAGGAGGAATAAGCGGGAGTTTTTAACGGGCCAAGGCTAAAAAATAGCATATAGCACTTCTTTTTTAAATTTTTTAAAAGATTTTATTTATTTTATTTTTAGACAGAGGGGAAGGGAGGGAGAAAGAGAGGGACAGAAACATCAATGTGTGGTTGCCTCTCGTGCGCCCCCTACTGGGGACCTGGCCCGCAACCCAGGTATGTGCCCTGACTGGGAAATCGAACTGTAACCCTTTGGTTAGCAGGCTGGCGCTCAATCCACTGAGCTACACTAGCTGGGGCTTTTTTTTAAAACACTTTTTGTTGTTATTCTATTATAGTTATACCAGTTTTTCCCCCTTTACTGTCCTCGGCCCATCCCACCCCCTCACTCCCACAGTCAATTACCACCCTGTTGTCCACATCCATAGCTCATTCATACATGTTCTTTGACTAGTCCCTTCCCCTTCTTTCCTCCATTATCCTCCTCCCCCACCCCTCTGGTCATTTCTGCCCATTCCATTGGCCAAAGCATGGGCAAATCTGACTCCAAGGAAGCCTGGGAAAGATCTTGTGTTTGCCCAGGAGGAAAAGAAAATAGGGTGTTATGAACTCATAATACTCCCTGCCAAAAATCCTGTTTTTTAATGGTTGTGGAGAGGGTCATATGAGATAATGAATATGTAAAACTACTTTGTAAATTATAATCTGCTATGCAAATGTAGAGTGCTATTTTTATTATAATTACTATATATAATGTCTCTATGAATACCTTACCACAAGGGAGTGGTAGTGCCCACCTTAGAAAGAAGAGGGCATATAGATATAAAAAGCACTTAAGATTTTTGGATCAAGCGGACTCTGCAAGTTATGCTTTATGAGCCACGACGATCAGAACCCTTTCCTCCAGCCTGGCCACCTTGAAAGGCCCTAGGATGTCTCCTTCCTCTACGGGAGAGACAAGGTTGGTAGGCATCAAGTCAATCACTGAAGCATTTCTCAGGTTACCTCCGTAGTCAGATTATTCGCTGTAAAACTGAAATTTATTTATGATACCCTTGTATGCCAGAAACAATGAGTTGGAAACATAAAAATGCAGCTATCCATAGTATAAACTAATTAACTAGAAATCCATGATTAATATTCTCCTAGAGTAAAACGCTGTGCTGGGGAGATAGAACACATCAGAAAGCATATAAGCCAAGATAAAAACAATTCTCAATGTGATCCCTTCAATCAGATTTTGAAGGTCTCACTTCTAAACCATTTAATGTTTGAGATGGGGGCACGCTATTTTTTTTAACAGCCTTTTCACAGAGTGGCGTGAGCAGCACAATTATCCCACTAATTTTAAAAAGAGTTCTCTTCCGCTTGTGTCTTTTAAATGATGGAATTAAACATGGAGAAAATGAAAATGTGAAAGATTAGAATTAATTATATTGGAAAGGGATAAAGCAGGGATGTTTCATTTATTTATTTAATTTTTAGCAAAGTGGCAAATTGAAAGGCTTTCCTATGAGGCAATTAGCCATCCAACATTTGTTATTTCAAACAAAGCAAGTGAATCAGACATTGAGCAGGATTTACAAAGACCTCACAGAGCATGGGAGGTGGGGTGCTGAGGCATTTATAAGCCTCTGTGTCGGTTTGTGGGGACCATGATGACTAGCTGGGAGTGTAGCCTGGGTAGTTGTATATGCCTTCACATTATATATAATTTCTCCACTTCTAAACAGCTGGTGCTCAACGAGTAGGGACTGCATAAGACCAAGTTTGTTCAAGCCAGTCCAAGTTTACCCGATGCCCCAGTGTACTTAGTGAGGGTCCTCATTCACTCTCCAGAGTATCCCCAGTTTGGACAACACATATGGACTCACTGTATATGGATATTTGTTCATGGCTTGATTGGTATCTCTTCACAACCACACCCAAGAGACTCAAAACAGCAAAATGCACAAAGAACTATGACCCATGGGCCCATAACTGACATACTGACTGTGCGTAGCCATTTTTCTCCCTGAAGCCTGGCAGGAAAAGTTCTCTGCAATAAGAAAATGACCAACCGGCACTGATTTGTGAACTGCCTCAAAAAGGAGGTAAACGGTTATTTGAGAATCCATGTGACCTTTGGGTACCATGGCTAAAAGTCTGAACTTGGACACCCTAAATAACTTGTCCAAATTTACAAAACTCCAGTGTTCCTCATCTTAATAGGTAAAAACAATGCCTCTCACTATTTTTGATTAAATGGTTTTCTTGTATTTGCCCCTATTTCGGAGGTCTTTGTTAATTATCTCATGAGTGATTCTGAACTTTCTTAATCATAGCGAAAATATTTCATACGGTGTGAGGTCACAGGCAGCTTAGGCAACATGTAATCCCACGCTGTCCAAGACGCGACACCCAAAGAGAGCCAACGGCTGACCTCAAAACCTTAGCGGGCTAGAAGCCTGTGAGGGTTCTATCCCAGTCCCTAGCTCCTCACCTATATCCGAGTCATATGAACAGCAATAACTACCTCCTGCTGGTTTCCGGCCCCTTCATTTGTCTGGCAGCATTAAGACCAGAGAGGCGTTCCTTTCCCCAGAAAACTTAGGAAACAGCAAATGAGTTTACCATTCAACTAGAGAAATGACTGTGCACCTAAGCCATTCTGTCTAATGTGAGGGATAATTAGAAAATTCTTGGTTACTCCTAAGGTAGCATCAAACAAGAGACAGTGATATGGTTTTCATTTTCTTAAACGTTCTCGGAGCCCACCCTCTTCAATGATTGGCCAGAAAAATTCTTGCTATGTCCAAGTAAGGATTTTTCCATTTGTTCACTGTTGTATCCCCAGAACCTGAGCTAGTATCTACCCTTGTAGCTGTTCTATACAAATTTGTAAATTAATACGTTAATGAAAAAATGGAAATTCACCAAGATAACATGCGGCCAAAATGTAAGCCTGTTGGGCAATAAACGGCACATGCCCTCCTCACTGACAGGACTCCCGTTGAATCAAGGGACCATTAGGGTGCCTGGAACTGCCTTAGAAACAGAGCCCCTCTAAGTGAAATAGGAAAGTGGTTTGCATAAAAGTCACTGATGCTGCAGAAAGAAGATCATCCTTCCTGGATGATAACATTAGCATTGCAGGGGAATAGCACAGCAAAAAGATGCGAGAGGCAAATTGTTTCTTGGGGAGGACATCAGAAGTCAGGGTACATAAAAGTAAAGACAAATGCTGATGGCTGCAGGCAACAGAAATGTTAACTCAAGCTGGCTTAAATATTACGATCACATATTTTCCGACATAACTGGTTGTCTAGGGTAGGTAGACTTCTGGGTTGGGGGATTCAGAGATTCAGAATGTCAGTGTGGGTCTGTGTTCTACTCCACTCTCATCTCTGCAGAATCCTCTGTATAAATATGACCTCTGAAAGACAGTGCAAGAACCAAAGCGAGTGTCGCATCCAGATAATGATGCCCACAGGATGAAGAGATACGATCACTCCCAATGGCACTCTCTCTATATTTTATTTATGTATGTGTTGTTCATTTATTTTTGAAGAATGTGTGCTCTTTATTACTATTAATGAGGCTTGTAATCCCTGGACTATAGTTTTCTCCCTGCACCTGAGCAAACATAATTCTTAGAGTCGGAGTCTGAAGCTCTCCTTTACCAGCAATTAAACTTTTCCAAGAACCTCTCAGAATCTTTTCCTCTCAAATCTCATTGATTGGATTCCATGCCTCTTCCTAACACGTTACTCACAAGGCAAATGACAATCCCCTTGTTACCCTTACAGGAACGTGATCAGCTTATGTCACATGGGAAGAGGTGAACACCTAAAAACAGGTATCACTAGGGAGGGGTAAGAAGAGGGAACTGTTGTGTGGGTAACCATCAGATTCTAGAGTAAGAGCATCAATGATTAATTGGCCACGTAGTAGCTCTGTGACAGATGAAGAGTGTAGTATTCCTAAGAAAAATATCTTATATAAGCACAGTATTTAACAGTTTATAAACCCTTCCAAATCCCTGAAGCATGTAAAAACTATTATCCCGTCTTCCAAGATAAGAAAATCAAGGTTCAACTGACTGATGACAGTCACATGTGGGGAGTCAAACAACTAGGGAAAATCTGATTCTCTGAAATAAGAATTCCAGGTCGCAGAGCTTCATAAGAAAACTTCTAATCAAATGCCCAGTACCCTATGAAGTTATAAGGTAAATGTGTATTGTTTAGCACAATCACACTCTTTTCGGTACATTGTTTATTCATTCATTTATTCAATAGTCTATAGTGTGCAAGACAAATTGCTAAGTACTTAAGTCCTAAAAAGTTGAAAACAATTATTCTACTTATGCCTGCACTACTGAGTACACAACACACCAGGGAAGATTACAAGGTAGGCACAGACCACATCTCCTGATTCTAAGATGTTATTATTGAAAAACATGTAAATGACACGGAGAGAGGGAAAGGGAGGAAAAAGAAATGCAAAATTAAATGCATTCATTGCAAAATATATAGATACATTTCAGAACTGTTCTAACCTAGAGGAAGAAGAGACCATCAAAAGAGGAAAGATCAGCCAACCACAGCACAGGTGTTATTAAAAAGGTGCACACAAGGTGCCTTATGCAGGCGCCAGACGAGTGAAGGATTCGCTCTCCAAGGAGGACATGCAGGATGACGTGCTCGACGAGGTAACATTTTAAAATGAGCACCAAAAAATAAGTTGGAGCTTGCCAGACAGAGAGAGGAGAATCTAGGATGAAAGAACAACACAAAAAGACATGGAGGCAGAAAGCAACAGCAATCAATCAATTCACTGTGGCTTAAGGGCAGATGCCTTCTCATGGAGGTGAGAGAGAGAGGGAGAGAGGGAGAGAAGGAGAGATGGGGAGAGAGAGGTAGGGAAGCATACAATGTAGTGTTTGCCACATGAACTATTCAGCTTCTCAATTATTTATCGAGCTATTGGAACTCTCCTCAGAATGAGAGTCCCAGGCCTACCACTAGCTGACCTAGCCGTGTCACTGGGCTTTTCCAAGCCTCGTCCTCATCCTGTGCAAAAGCAGGAGAGCTCCTTGCCCATTTGTTAGGAGGCACTCTCGGGATGTAACGTCATCCCACCCATGAGGCGCAGAGCTCCGAGGCTTGGCAGGTGGCGAGCATCCAGTAAATGGCAGCGAGCTAAGAAAAATGAGAAAAGGACTCTACTCTTCAGCTTTGGCATTGAAGGAAGCACCTTCTCAGATGCCAGGACGAGGTAGAAGAGACAGCGAGATCATGACCCCAAGTATAGAAACAGCCCTAGCACACCGCATTCCTGCAACCACTCCTGGGAAAAAGCAGCAGTGGGTCTGGTCTGCTGTCTGGGCAACAGCAGAGCAGAGCGGTGAGGGGCAGAGGATGGTCAGCTGCTCCATCAAGGTGATTCCTGGCGGCATGGGGGCGGCTGGTGACTCTCCCCTCAGGTGGCCAGGTTTCAAAATAGTGAGCCTGGCATTCACATCTTACATAAAGATGTCTGAAATTGGAAGGCTTACAAATTAATCCCCCTTGGTCAGCGGTGAGGGAACCCAATGGAAGAGTGTCTCATTGGAAAGGGACCACACCCCATTACCTGGCTGTGGAGGCCCTAAAGGACACATGACGCATGTGGCTGGGCCCCAAATAGAGAGACACGGAGGCCAGCAGAGGTATCATGCTGCCACACAGCTCTGAGGGCTGGCAGGCCCCAGAGGACATGACAGCCTCTTTTCGCCAGGACGCAGAAGTCAAGCTGATGCTAACAGAGCATGGGTAGGGATGGGGGCACTGGGGATGGGAGCATCTGTGTACCAAGACCACTCCAGCTGCAAGTCTCAACACTAAACCAGCCCAGATGGAGAAGGCAAACATGTCAGTTTCCCTGCCAGTTCCAACCCTTGCGACCACCAGCCTGCACCCACTGTAGACACCAACCCAGTGCCGATGTGGAAAGTATTGGCCAGAAGACCCCCAGGAAAGGAACCACGCATGCAAACCCCCTTCCCACTAACCAGTCTGCCACTCTGGGGAGGAGGAGGGGAGGAAGGGGGAGATTCTTGAATCTCACCAAATATCAATCCTAAGAACACTAAGTTTTAAATCAGCAGAACTTTGTAGTCCAGGATTATGTTTTCTGACGTGCATAAGTCTAATTGGGCTGCTATAACAGGATACCATAGACTGAGTGGCTTATAAATGACAAAAATTCATTTCTCACAGTTCTGGAGGCCAGAGGTTCAAGATCAAGGTGCTAACAGATCCAGGGTCTAGTAAATGTTGGCCTCCTGCCTTGTAGAAGGCTGTCTTCCTTTTGTATTCTCACAGAGCTGGGAGCAGAGGGTGAGCAGGCAAGCTCTCATCTCTCTTATAAAGGCACTAATCCCATTCATAAGGACTCCGCCCTCATGACCTTATCACCCCCAAAAGGCCTCACCTCCAAATACCACCACAGTGGGGATTCAGATTTGAACACACGAATTCTGAGGTGACTCGCCGTCCATAGTAAGCCATGAGGGGCAGTGGGAGGATCACGGCCTACAGTGAGTTCGATCACAGAAACCTCAAGTTGTACGCACTCTAACTGTTCCCAGTAGTTAAGGAAATCAGAGTAGTCGCAGCCAATGTTTCTCGAACGTTTGATTTTCCCAGATATTAGGCTAAGCATTTACATGGATCGACAAATTTAATCCTCCTAAGTAGATAAGTATGACTGTTATTTATATTTCATAGATGAGAAAGCTGAAGCAAAAATTCTGCGGTGTGTATATATATATATATATATATATGTATATATATATGTATATGTATATTTATATATGTATGTATATTTATACATATATATATCACAGAGTTAAAGGAAAAGAAGTAATACGCTATTTTATCCTATTTTTTGAATGAAGCAGCAAATATCACCATGATGAAGGATGAATACTAATACCATTTAATACCCCATGAAATGCTATCCAATTAAAAGCATGTATTTTCCAGGCCACGGGGTCTGCCCACCTACACCAGGTGAGAACAGTGACGCCCCCAGGCAGATTTCTTTCTTCTTGGTGGAAGGCCCTCCTCTCCTTAAGGTGCTGCTCTGAATCCCAGCTTCTAGGTTCACGGGTTATATGATCTTACAACTATGTAAACTGATTAACTTAATTTTCCTGTGCCTCCACTTCCCTATGTGCACAAAAGGGCTAACACCACCAACGTTTTGGTATTGTAATAATGACTGGGGACAAGTTATGCAGAACACTTAATGTAACATCTGGCGCAAAGTAGACCGTTATATTCACATCCTCAGAGCCTCACTCTCTCAGCTACCTGTTCAGTTAGAAAACAAAATTTTCCTCTTTGGCCCCATAAAAGGTATAGGCAAAAATTTCAATGTTTTCCCCTCACAAGACATTTTACTAGCAGCATCTTGAAAATCAAAGCACTTTTAAAGACACAAAGGAATCAATTTCTAATAGAAAGATATATAATTTCCTACCATGATGGGTTTATTACCCCAATTAAGATATTCTATAAATCAAATCCCTTTCCGAAAACAATGAAAACAGCAATTTAACTTTTTATTTATTTCCATCCTCTGTCTTTTCAGAAAGAATGTGAGGTTGCTAAGAAACAAAGGCAACAGATACTGTGAGATCAGTAAAAAAAAAAAAAGGGACAGAAAACTGAAAATCAGAAAAGGATATGAAATCCACTTGCTCTTCGAAAGGATCCTCCAGACCTCTGGGGCCAAAACATCAGACCTGGATCCGAGTGTCTCATCAGCTAAAGCAAAAGTATTTGTATGGTTTCTAGGAGTTTATACTTTTTGTACCTCACATACATTTTTATTTGTTCCCCATAGCGATTCAGTGAGGAAGGTACCACACTTTCTATTTTACAGATAAGAAAACTGAGGCCTTGAAAAACAAAACCATCAGGCCAGGGTGTCTTACATCTTTGTTCAATGCTCTTCTGTTACACCACAGCCCCCTACTCCTCAGTATGGGAAGAGTTTTGAAGCAGAAAAGGACTTTAGAGGTTATCCAGTCCATTTTTTCAGAGAGCTGTTTTGAATAATGCATGCATGTCAATACTCACATTACCAGTATTAAATGTAATAAAACAATATTGAAATTTATTATCACCAGTGGTACCTGCTAGACAACACACCTGGCCACTTTGCTTCAGGTCCAAGAGGGGCCTTTCTATGGTACAGAAATAAATGGAAGGTCAAATTATGCATCAGGCGTGACCCAGGTCCCTTTCAGTTTGCTCATTTCAGGCATCAAGGATCTAACAAGATTCACATTATTATCACTGATAAGTCATGAATTAGGCAATTTTTAAAAACTCTCCATAGTTAAATAATGCTTAACAACATCATCTTCCAGAAGCACTTCTCTTCCAGTCATGATTAGCCTTTTCTAATGATTTCGCTCAGCTAGGATTTTTTAGTGTTTTTTAATTGCATATTTTATGATGTTTTAATTTTATGTTTATTCATTATTAATCATCTTTATTATATTTTAATTGTCGATGCAGCATCCTAAGCAGGGAGAGAGAACACCTCACAAATATGCATATTAATTTATATGCCCTAAAATAATAATTAGGATTTTAATAAAATCACTTCTTTTAATAGGTCTCTGTGGGATGTAATTTCCCCACCCTTTAATAAACTAATGAGATATAAGGTGAATATCATTAAGCGCTGTGCTCACGTCTAACCGAAAAATTTAAGCAACAACAGTAAACCTTCAAAATATTTACCTAAAGGCAAATTGCTGATTCTCCCAAAAAAGCAGCCTAAGAGCTGCATTCAGAGAATAAAATCGAAAAGTGTCCTCTCTCTAGCTGGCGTCTGTCAGGAGGAACACATGGCACTGCCCATTGCATCATGGTTTCCCGAACCACCTTGTACTTGCTCAGTACCAGGAAAGGGCTACCTGTCAGCACACAATTCAGCAAAGCCTCCCGAGTTTCAGGACCATTCAAGGTGCACACCTGGAAGTAAGAATACCTGTCATTGGTGATGCTGTCATACACTGAAGAGTGACGCAGAGCTCTGGAAACATCAGGTAAGCCTCCCAGGCTCACAGGTGCCCCATACAAAGAGAGGACTGCTGGTCGTGCTCCATAAAGAGGGAGAACTGAAGGGCAGGGCAGGGAGAGGAAGCCACTTGTGTGATGCTTCCCGTACGGAGAGCCACATGGGGAAACAAGGAGGCCCCAAGGAGACGGAGCATACGTGGCCCTTCATTAAACACGGACGGCCTTAGAAGCTCTTAGATTTGCCATTGGCTTCTCCTACTTCTATGTTATGAACACAGAAGGGGAGTTGTGTGTGTTCTTCCAAAGGAATGTCGAGGTTCACTTTTAATGCCACACATTGACGTAGCTTTCTTGTCACTTGGCAGTTTTAATAATCTGCTTCCACATTGTTGTAATCAGCAGCAGTAATTTTTAATGCTGGCATTTCCTACTCTGGGCACAAGATGCTAGAGTCATTATGGAATTAAAGCAATACTCTTCTGGTATCTTCTTAAAATAGTATTATCATAATGGTTTTGTGGGCATATCTATTACTGTAGGGGTTCAATGTATTCTTGTAAATCTTGTTAATTTTCCGAATGCAATCTGTACACATCTTTCAATAGAAAAGAAATACAACTGTCAGTAAATCTTCCCATATAGGTGGTAGTTTTTTTTTTTGTTTTCGTTTTGTTTTGTTTTGTTTTAATTAACTGTTAGAACAATTCCTTTCACATTACTTTAGTGTAATCCTTTGGGGGTCTCTGAGAATGAACCAATTCACTTCAATAAAATCACTGCCATCATTCTACTTACCAGGCCAAGTTTATTGGAACACGACTACTAAAAACAACTGGTCAGAAGAAAAGAAATGGAACTCCCATGAATCTTCAAAAAGGGGTATGTCTTGTACCAACTCACCTGAGATATATAGACTCACACACATACTCATCTCTTACAGTGTAGATGCAGCTCCAGATATTTTTAGAAAAGCATTTGGTAACTATGAGAATGAGTCCCTCTTGTTCCCTAAATGACCCATTAAAATGTCATTGTAAAATCTATTATAAAGTCAGGTCCCCATGATGCCATGAAACCCAGACCAAGAGAAGAACGACAGAAATGTGACATGTTGAGACTGGAAGAAAAATCCTGTTCAGATCCCTTTGCTCCCAGTTGTCATGTTGCTAATCAAGAAGCCAAGTCTAACAAGGATGTGACATGTCCAAAGGTGGCTTTAGCACTGCAGCAATCTAAGAAACAAATCTGGTAACATCAGGACCCAACTCAGAGAGGAGGGGGCAAACGTGGGAAATAAAATTCTCTTTAGCAAGATGGCAGCAGGGAGAGACAGTTCTCAAACACCAACAGATTCTTTCTTTCTTTCCATGTATCAATCACAAACTCAGAGTGGTTGGTCAAAATTTCTCTATAGGTGACAGAAATAAACAGGGATGACAGCGACTTATGGCCCGAATTCTGAGAATTAAATATAAAGGCAACATAATTTGAGAGGTAAAATATGAAAAAGATACCTTAGAGATGAAAATGATTTCGAGTAAATACGCAAGAAAATCAAAATATTGTAAGTGCTGCATAATGAAAGGTACTAGCTTACGTGAAGGGTGAGTGAGCCAAGGAGAGGGGGTGGAAAAAGAGCCCCTTAAGCTCAGGAAAATAGTCAGAGAGCTCAGTGTTGGCAAAAGAGCCAGGCCTTGGCTCGCGACCTTGAGTCTTCCGATTCCTGTGTGTCCCTCTTGTGGAGAAGGAACCCTGGGCTGTCTCATCCCATTGCCATTAAACATTTATGTCCTAAAACCAACTCCCTTTGTTCTAGGGCTGTGTGTACCAGGCAGCCTTCTAATTTTCAATTCACGTTCAGAATAGATTTGCCAGCATTCTAGTCTAGTTATATTGGTAGTTAAATTTAGCTTGGTAAAGTAGTCAGATAGCATTCCAGTTGATATTTCCTTGATTTTGCGTTTGTTTATGTAAGTATATTTACCTGAATCTAGTCTATAGAACAGTCGGGAAAATAATGAAGTATGTCTGAATAGTCTAAGCCTGAAATTGGCTAAGGATCATTTTTCATTTTTTCCCCTTTTGCTGTCCCTCTCCTCTCCCTCAGGGTTGTTGATTTCCCATTGTCCATTCACCTCATCACACCCTGGTTCCCACTATCCACATGGCCCCTCTAGTTTATAGGTTTTAGATATCCAGTACACTATTATGATGAAGACCCCTTACATTGGTGCCCCATTCAGGATAACTCCTCGCTCTGCTTTATTTTTATTTTTATTTTTACTTTTACTTTTATTTTTCTTGAGAGAGAAACACTGATGTGAAGGGGAAACATCACCCCAACCAAAGATGCAACCCACAACCTGAGTATGTGCTCTGACTGGGAATCAAACCTGCGACCCTTCGGTTTACAGAATGATGCTCCAACCAACCAAGCCGCACCCTGCTTTAGTCCATTAAGAAGATTAGATCAGATAATGGAGGAATCAGCCTTTGGGCAGGAGATAGCGAAGCTAACAAATTAGAATGAGATCCTAATGTCTCACCATGTTGTTGCTTTTTCTTCATTCCTCTCCCCCAGACTTAGCCACAATACTGTCATCCCCAGAGAAAAATCTCCTGACTTTACCTCTACCAGGACCCACTGGCAGCCTTCTTGTTATTCTCAAATGGAAAGAGAGCCCAGGATTCTGTATCTTATATGGGATTGGGAACCAGAAAGCCTTGGAGACAGTTCAAAGTGTCTTCATTAAACAGCCACAAGCCCCTTGGATCATGTCAACTTGTGTAGAGTCACGGACCCTGACAGCTGGAAAGGACCTGAGGGGTCATCTCTTATGACCCATCTATTATGACCCCATTTATATTGCCAGACTTCTCCAAAGTCACAAAGATAAGAAATCAGACTTAAAACTACTGTGACCCCCAAATCCAAATTTTTTTCACTCAACCAGGGCTGTTCTTCCTGTCATAATTTCATCAGCAGAATCAAAAGAGTCGAACTTAAATGGACTGTTATAAATGAACGATCTCAACAAGCCTTTCAATATTGGGTTGCTATCCCCTATTTCAATTGAAATTATGTGGTGAAAGGAACCATTAAGCCAACTTTAAAATTTGCAGCAAGTAGGCTAGCATTGCTCAGCTGGTAGAAGGTAAGACATTGTCCACTGTCTGTGAAAAGCATCCCGCCTGACAACGAAGCCAGCATAGAGGAAGCTGTATCTGAGAGCTAGAGGCAGCATCCACATAGTATTTTTTGGACATCTAGAAACAGGCAAGTCTAAGCTAGGCCTGACTCAACACCTTATAGTTATATCAGGAAAAGGGAATTAAATATATCATTTTTACTTAGTTTGGGTTATGTCTGTTTCACTTGAAACCAGGAAAAGGCCTAACACAAAGGTGGAACTTTCGTACTGCCTTGGGGGTAGGGGGCAGTGGCGGTCACTTATGAGGTTCTGGAGTGAGAACTGCAGGGTCAAGTATAACAACTGGCTGATCGTGAGAGGAAAGGACAGAAGCTGGTCCATGCTGGCCCCAACTCTCCTTCCAGGCCCCACTTCCTCCAATAAAACCTGGTCAGCGGGAAGGGGGGCGGGGGGGCGGACAATGTGTGCACTGCGTAGAATGGTAACATACAAACCCTGCCCATGTAAGCTTATTTGGAAGTGGGGTCTTTGCAGACACAATTAAGTTAAGGGTTTTGAGAGGAGGTTTTTCTGAATTATCTCAGTAAGCCTTAAATCCAATGGCAAATGGCTGGCTAAAGGACACACAGAGGAGAAGACAGACACATGGACAAAAAGACAATGTAAAGACAGAGCAGAGTGACAGAAGCCAAGGAATGCTGACAACACCAGAAGCTGGTCAGGAAGGACCCCCACTGAGAGCCTCCAGATGGAGCGTGGTCTGGCCGACACCCTGATGCTGGACTTCCAGCCTCCAGAACTGTGAGAGATTAAGTTTCTGTTGTTTAAGCCAAAAAAACAAAATAAAATAAAAATAAGAAGCAGGCTGAGCATTCAGGAAGTGTTGAGCTAGAACCGTTATTTGAAAAGGAATCAAGTGTCCTCCCTGTGATACAGTTTTCTCATCTGTGAAATAGAGACAGAACCCATCTCCCAGTCTTTCGTAAAGACTAAATCAGTTTATCAATGTAAACAATTAAATCAGTGACTGGCACTCTAGTATCTATCTAGTCACATGTATTTTATCTTAGACATGAATTAGAAGTTAAAATATAATTTATGGCGAGCTTCATTTGGGCTATTCTCTCAAGTTGGAGACTGCATTACCCCTGGCCCTGCGCACTGGGACCTGGGGGGAGCCCCAGAGAGTGGGGGTTGATAAAAGGGTTCACTTCCTCAGCTCTAAGCAGCACATATAGATCCCAGCGGTCACCCCACTGAGTGCCTCATTAATTTGTGTGCATTTGTGTGTACATTTTAGCTTTGCTTTTTCTATTCCAGAGGAATCAAGATGTTATTTTCTGCCATGGCAACCACAATACTAACACTGCCAATTCAAGTCTTCAATTCATGGCCGAAAAAGATGGTGAGCTGTCTCTCTCATAATTTCTAGCACGATGATCTTGCCAAACTTCTAGTTTTTGAGAAGCTACCTTGCCCATCTCATTTCCAGCCATAGCACAAGTCAGAAAACCTGAGTAACAAATTTCTCTCTTTAGAAAAACACTCACTTGTGGCAATGAACTTCCATCAATCTTTTGAACTCTGCCTCTTCTGTGTTTGTGATGTGAATAGACCGTGTGATTAATTATCAACATGAATAATATATGACTGTGAGCCCAAGAAATATGTCAAAGGTTCCAAAGAATCTTATCCCCAGTCTCACACAGGGTGTTCCTACAAACACATTCCATTTTAAACTTATCAGCACATTTGGGGATAGAAACTTTTTGGTGCTGGCTTTCTTGCAGTTGGCTCATTAGTGAACCACTCATGCAATCAATAAGTTACCGACCTGGAGACTAAGAGTTTCTTATCTCTGCCTTTGCATGTTCAAGTGTCTCAGAAATAAGGATGAAACTGCATTCCTCTTCCTCTCCCTCTCCCTCTCTCTCCCCTTCTCACTCTCCCTCTCCCTCTGTCTCCTTCTCTCTTTCCTATGTATTACAATCATCAGCTGGAACAGAGAGTTCTGCCAGTGTTTAATGCTTTCCAAACTAAAATGTGTCTTTTGGTCACCTTGCCTGTCCCTCTCACCACCAGCTGAAGCTTCTGAGTTACGTGACAGGCTTTTTAATAATAAGTTGAGGCTTTGCAGCAATTTTAAATTTGGGGATAGGATGTTCGATATCATAAGACAAGCAACATTTCCAGTTAATGATACAGTTCAAAGTTCCACAGGGGAAATAGCTTACATTACAACAATGAACATTCTTTATGACAACATTTGTGCTGGGTTAAAACAGTGATGCTCATTTTTGTGGTCTGATTTCTGGGTACCCAATTTTTTTCACTCGTGACTGAGGAAGCCAGTGTGGCAATGGCATGCGCAGATTCATCTGGTTGACCAGCTGCATCAAACGGACTGTTAGCGAATGACTACCAGGGCTGTATCTATGCACGAATAACATGGGTCGCTGTCCGTAACATTCCAGTCTGCACTCTTGCTAGTCTGCGTGGCATGAGCGCAGAGTGAACACAATTGCTTCCTCTCAGGGCATGCCGGCTAACGAGCATTCCTGGTGTCCCCTGCCCAGGACGCCAAAGACCCTCATCCTTTAAGGCTTACGGAGGGAGGAGAAACCCCTGCGTCCCATTGCTTTCCTTGGCGAAGGGAAAAGCCAAGAGGGCACAACTCTTCTTCAAGAGCCGATGGGCAGAGCTCAGCCTGTGGCAGTGCAGACCTGGGATTCATTTCTCACCTGACCGGGTACTTGCTCTGGGGACTTTAGCAAATCATTTCGATTCTGTGCTACTCGGTTCCTCATCTACAAAATGGACTTAATCGTGTTAGTCTCTCAGGGTTCTTGTGAGAATTTTATGTCAGGTGACTGACATCAAGGAGGAGCCTAGGAAACAGTCATTATTGGTAAAAACTTCAGAGAAAGTAAAATTTAAGAAACAGAAGCACTCAAGAAGAAACATTAAATGCTAATATTGCCAAAACAACAAAACAACCGCAGGAATGCTATTATTGTTGTTAAACTATCTCATTTACAGGGCAGAAGTGTGGCATCTGTAGATAGTTTTGTGTATTGGAATCAGAATGGTCTCAAAATGACTCCAGGCCTTTTCTCTGACTTGTCTGAACGATGAGCTAGCCAGCACTGGGGCTTCCCCTAACTCGCAGCATGGGACTGACTAGAGGATTCCTCCCCCAGAAGGAGGGCCTGCAATAACCCACAGGCCCCCAAATCTCTAGGCACTGGGAAGCTAGTTTGCCCAGAAAACCCCAATAGACAGCGATACCCCAATCCAGAGTATCTGAATTCCACGCAGTGTATTTGTCTTCTCCTTCCACACTATATGCACTGGATGAAGCTACCCCACCACGTTAGATTTTCTGTCTGGTACATGTGTCTTCACGTAGTGGGAAGGGGTGACGGAGCTCTGTGGTGTCTCTGCTATAAGAGCATGAATCGCATTCAGGAGGGCTCCTCCCCCATGACTTAAGCATGTCCTAAAGGTCCCACCTCCTAGTACCATCACTTTGAGGGTTAGAATTTCAACATATGAATTTCAGGAGAATACAAACATTCATGCCATAATACCTGTAAGAAAGCACAGTAATAGGGGGCACATTTCCTGCCCTGAAGTGTATACCCACAGTTTGTTCAGCAGATCAAACTGGCCCCAGATGGCCTCTTCTTGAGGATAATAAGTAATTTCAGGACTGTGTATTTTCTTTTCTTACTAACCCTTGTTTTATAAATTTTCCAAATAAAGCCTGTTTTTTAACCATATCTGGTGATATTATGGAATTTGTCTACAGCCTGTTGCATGATTGTCTAAAACTCCAGGGATTTTTGTTTTTCAGTCACCCTAAAGATTCATGCACGAGTTCTAGTCACATTATCTGTCACTAAATGGACACCGATTCTGTTCTCTGGGCAGAGCACTCTACTAACCCCAGGAGGGCAAATTAATTAAACACTATCTCTGCCCTCAAAGGGTTTGGTGTTTGTCATTACCATACTGCTATTCCATATATTTAATGGAAAGAAGAGAAAACACAAAAGATTTAGTAGGACAGAGCATAAATTTATCTTCAGCGGTCTCTATGTCGTCCACAATTGAGAATAAATTATGAACCAGAACGAGGCATTCTACTAGCCACTTTGTAGACAGTGCTTTGCAAAACTCTCGGACTAACCCTCTGATAAGAGAACTGAGGTTCAGAAAGGTTACATATCTTGCCTTAGGTCACACAGTGGGTGAGTGATAAATAAGCATTTTAAACCTGGCTCTGCTCTCGTAACAGTAAGTTATCCTGATTCCTAAACAACTCAAATAGCTAAAGGGAAATGCAGAGTAGATGAATTGGGCTGGACTTCACACCCGCACATCGAGTCTATTTTTCTTGAGTCACTAAAAGAGTGCCCCACAGGCCTGAGAGTCTGCAGGAGTCTCCGTAAGTGACTCATTTGTTTCCAAGGAGTGACTTAGTCACTAAAGAAGAAAACAGGCTGAGTAGAGCTAGACACACAAATCACATTCCCAAGTGTCCTTGTCCACTGGTCAGCACTCATAAGGCTTATGGTTAAAACCCTGTCATAGTCAAAATACTGAAAGTATAAGTTGAGTTTTTATAGAGAGAACAGAGAAGAGTAAGAGCAGAGTTTCTGAAGCTATCGCAAAGTCTAAAAGTCATGCATATAAAATAAAGTGATATTTTTCAAGTTCTACATGAATCTACTTTCATAGTCTTGCAAATACTGGTGTTGGGGGCCTGTGGCACAGTTCCCCTAAAACAGCTATAAAACGGCAAATAATAATGATAATATAATAATAATAAATGAGTGAGTAAATGCTGCAAATCACTTGACTATGCTTTATAAATCAACAATACATATATTGACCCAAAGGAAGGCAAAAACAGAACTCACATTTGTTCATGACTGTTACTGGGAACTGTGTGGGAATACAGCCATTTAATCTTCAGAGGGCGAACACTTGTGTTTACCTGAGGTGTCCATCATCGGATTCTCCTTCTTCTGTTTAAGTAATTCTCCTCCTCCCAGTCACGCTGGGAGGCTGAGCCTGCCCCCTGCTATGGAAACTGCAACCCTTGCCACCAAAGTCAAGAATGTGCTGCAGTTTTAGTCAACCACATGTGCCCACACCGGAGCTTGAACGGGAAGCAGTGAGAGGGAGAAGCAGCGCGAGAGTGCTCCGTCCAGGCCAGCCTTGTGGCCTCACTCTTCAGCTTTTGTTCTTTCGCGCAGCCATCATGCCTGGTTCCCTATCACTTCAGGTAGTTCTTCTAATAAATAAAACATCTCTGCTTCCCTCAGCCAGGGCTGGTTTCTGTTGCTTGCTACTCAGAACCCTGACAGGCCCACCTTACAATCCATTCTTTGGCATGAGTACTATTGTCCCTCTTATATTACTAAGGAAATTGGGGTTTAGAGACAGCCGGTGACCTTCCCAAGGTCATGTAGCTTGTAAGGGACAGCGTATAAGTGGCTGAATTGTGGGCAGAGTATTGTCTCTGTGCTTTGATGAGAACTAGACAGTGGTCCCCAAAGCACGCCTGAGCATCCCCATCACTTGGTGGAAGCTGCCCAGGGAGAGAGTTGCCTAAGGGCTTTCTCTCTGGAGTTGTAATTTGCAAGGTTGAATTGTTATGCAAATTGATTTATTTTAGGAGACCAAGCTCATATGCTGTCTCTTCTGAAAGACTACTCTGATTATCCCAAGTAGAAGTGAGCTCTTATGCAATACTGTGTGTTTTCATATTGATATTGCAATAATGGTGCATTTCTTCAAAGTCACCAGCCTCAGGCCCTTGCACAGAATTTAACCACAAAAGATCCAGGAAGTTTCACCTGAACTCCAACTCTGATCACCCCACAAGGGAATGGTGCGGAAGGATGACAGAAGTTTTTTACTTGATGCCCCAGCACACCCAGACTTGGGAAATTTGCAGCTTTTCTGAACTGGAGGTTGGGCATCACGAGGCTGCGATTTGTCACTGTCATGACACACGGAAGGAGCAATGAGGAAAGGTGATGGCAGGACATGAGGTTATTACTTCTATACTTAGAAAATGTTCCTTATTTATACTTAGTGGATCCCAGTCAACGAGTCTGAAGTTTTGAAGTTCAAGTCTTTGCACCACCCCCTGCTCACACACCTTAATAAACAGAGTTGGCAGGTACAGAGTGGCTTGACTGACACTTCAAGTAGTGGTGACTGGAACTTCCCTACTACCTGCCAGAAAAGCCTGCCTCACAAGAAAATAGACACAAGGTCTTATGTTTAAATACAAAAAACACTGAAAAGTTTCCTGGAGGTTTTGGTAGATCTTTGCCAGCATTCAGCAGGACCTACCAGTGGCCCTTGACTTTCAAGGGAAGAAAGGCTCTGTCAACCGCCGCCCCCCCCACCCCACCTTAGAAAACCTTGAACACACCGGCATGGAGACCCTGGTCATCTTCAGATGGTGGGCTTAGAAGTCAGTCTGCCTGGGTTCAAACTCTGTTTCTGCCATTTGCTACTCACGAATTTTACCCAATTACTTAGCTTTTTAATGTAGCTTACTTTTCTCATCTATAAAATGGGAATCATAATAGTACCTATCACATCAGTGTGCTATGAAGAATAAATAAAATCATTCCTTTAAAATTCCTTAATGGAACTGAAAATAAGTGCTCAAAACGTCATCTGTCTACAAACCTTCATATATCTTTTGGCTTCTAGATAAAAATGAATTAACAAAATCCCGGTTGAGTTTGTGGTTAGCCTGCTACTTCCACGCTCCCAAACACCACGGGACAACTAGCTCATTTCCGCTTGTGCAAAACAAGTCTCACTGGCTTGAAGTAAAGGTCAAACATAAAAAAAATATGTCCGCTCTCCTTTTTGAGTGAATTTTCTTTCTCCTAAACTCTAAGGGCCCTCATGAGACTTGCAGCCAGGGGAGCAGTGGGCGGCAGCAGCTCATCCAGGGCTAAGCCCTGAACCTGTCTCTGACCCTCCAGTGAGCTGACAGCAGCCCCGCCCAGGCCCACTTCTTTCCCATAACGTCTCTAGAGAGCCAAACAGCCCCTCCTAGGGCTTCTCCTGTTGCTGCTTCTATCCTAGCCCCTTCCTCGTTTCACTGTCCTCAGCTGTAATAAACAGACTCTCAAAATAAAAAAATAAAAATAAATTTAAATGGTCGAAAAATAGCTGAAAATTGGCCTGGGTTAATTAAAAACTTTTCAAAGATGAAAATTGGGCTTCTTGCTCTGTCTGGAGCATTCTGACCAGCGTCTCACATCAGGACCTTTGCCCGCACCGAGCCGTGTCCAGAACCCTCGGCCCTTCGCCTGGTTGGCTCCAGCTCCGAGACCGAAGACCATGTCCTTAGAAGCATCGCCTCTTACCGCTCTGTCTTAGTTAACACACACACACAAGCCAGTCCCTCATCCTGCACTATTTTAAAAAGTTCACTGATGACATATTTTGTTTATTTATTTGTGTTTGTCTTAGTCCCATCCCCCACCCCACTGGAATATAAACTCCTCGAAGACGGGGATTTGTTAACCCTGTCTTCCCAGGAGCTAGAGGAGCACCTGGCGCATAGTAGGTGCTCCGTGAACATTAACTTCATGCATTCAAGAATGAATTCAATCCCATTGACCCAGGCACAATGACAGCTAACGCGGTAGCTTAAACCCCCTACTCCTTTCATTCTCCAGGCTTTCGAGTGGCCAAGCTTTGTCGAGGTCGCCCAAGGGCAATGGTTGTCATGCTACACTCCCAGGCACAGTTTTCCAGGCTGGACCACGCACAATTACTGACCCGCTCAGCTCTCAGAGCAGCTGCGCCTTCCCCTGCAGCCTTCCGCGCAGCTCTTACAGCGCGGCGGATTCCAAGCCAACAGTCTCTCTTTCTATGTGGACCACGGTGGGGGAAAACTTGAGGGATGCTGCTCCGTGGAGCCCAAGTGATTGCAGGGCGGGGCCTCAGGCCCCGTGGCGCGTGGGGGAGGAACCCAGGGCCCTGACGCCCAGACGCCCAGACGCCCACCTTCACTCTGACACAGCGGCTCCACTTCTTCACGGCTTACATACCGTTAAAAAGAAAGCCCAGAATGGCGACACTCTGCCAAAAGCCCTTGATACCAAACCTAGATTTAATATCCAATTTAATTGCTGCTTCAGCCTCTCCCAAAAATATAATCTTAATCAGCCAGTCTGGAATTTCCTGGTCAAGCACCAGTAAGGGCATCTGTCACATGGGTCCTCTCCATTCCCCAAAGAAGAGGCAATTTGCATGATAAAACCCTTGCTTTCCCTTCCACCCCCAAAAAAGATGTCCTGGTCTAAAAATAATCCTTTCTTTTCTTTTGCTAATAGCTCCCCTGCCCCCACCTTTTTCCCTATAAAAATCTTCCGTTTTGTACAACCTCTCAGAGAGCCCCTCTCGTTGGATGGGTTGCCATCTAACCCATGTAACGCTTAATAAAGCCAATTAGATCTTCAAATTCACTCAACTGAATTTGGCTTCTTAACAATAATAGGGAGCTCCCAGAAACTGGGAAGTGCAAGAAATGACTGCACAGCAGCTTAAGCCGAGATCCGGGGGATTCACACTGCGGAAGAGGCCATCCTGGAGGCCCCTTACAGACCCTCCAGAAAAACAAATACTTATGCCCCAGTCTCCTTGGTCACATTTCTTTAAATGACAAATCATCCTGAAGAAGGCAATGCCCACCTGAGCCCTTGAGCCCTTGGAGAAAATGAGTTTATTAACCCACCTTCCTGGCAGGTAGCAGAAGGGCGGTGACCCTAGGACAAATGACAGGAGCTAGGCGGTAGCACAATGAAATGAACAGAAAAAGTCTCCACAAAGGAAGGAGAGGTGCCAGAGACCACGGACCTGGCCTAGTGTCACCCCGGGTCATGCTTGTCATAGATATGGTTGCCCTCTTTGCCCTCCTCTGTCCCTACACAGGCCACTTGGCCAGAAGCCATTCATGAGCTGGCCACCAACACTGCTTCCCACACAGTCCTTCTCCCTGTTTTCTGCCAGTGAAACACATTTCCAATGGCCTCCATCTGTGGGATATTGCTACCCATTCAGGGGTAAATTTCCGGTACAAGGCAGCATAATGATTCCCATTCATGTTGATATTATTCATGCAGCTAAAATCCACACACCCCCAGCTAAAGCGGTCCCCTGTAGAGGTTGCAGCCCTTCCCTATTCAGAAATGCTTCATTCAGGTAGGTTACGTGTTTGCTCTGTACAGGGGTCTGATGCACTGTAATAGGCTCCCTCGTTGTGCCTTTGAGTCCTTTGAAACACCAGGGAATTTGTATGTGCACTTTTAATCACTAAGCCCAGACTTCGGCTTGTGAGCATCCGGCAGCCAGGGCAGATGACGGGAGCCACGCTCTCAAGCTCAGTGTTAAGAGAGTCTCATCCTTTGCAAATATATTCTCCGCATAAAATAGAGTTTCTAATCTTCAATGCTATTGATATTCTGAGCAAGATAATTCTTTATTGTAGGTGTGTATGCGTGGAGGGCAGGGTGGGATTCTGCGCATTATAGAATGGTTAGCAGCATCCCTGGCCTACCCACTACATGCCAGTAATACTCCATCCCCACTGTGACAACTTAAAGTGTCTATAGACACTGTCAAATGTCTCCTGGGAGCCCAAATTGGCCCCATCCAAGAATCAGAAACATAAAATAAAATGAAAGGAGTGAAGAGCTATCCCCTCTTATCCTAAAGCCCAAAATGTGAAACCAAGTCTACACTAAAAGAAACCCGATGGATAGCAAGAAGCAGGTATTTACCCATATCAGATAAAGCGTCAGGCAGGGTCTCTAGGCAGTGACAAGAGTCAGGGCATTAACTCAGGTATTGTTGGTTCCAGATGAAATAATTTAGAAACCCCTAGTTGGAAGGGTCATAGAGGTCACTTGTGACAACTCCCCAGGACACAAAGGACGAAAGTCAGGCCCAGAAATGGGAAGCAGCTTCTAAAGAGTCCCACAGTAATGAAGGCAGAGCTGGCACTAGGATTCAGGCCCCAAAGTTCTAAGCTATTAACTTATTACTTCTTACATTTATTCATTTATTTGTTCATCAAGATTATATTTTGTATTCAATGAAAAGTGCTGAGCTCAGGGTCAGAGACAAAAGAAAAATATATATATTTCCCAATAATAACTACGCAGACTGTTTATTGAGTACCTCCTTATGTATCCATGGATGAAGCATTTTAGATCTATCATGTCATTCAATCTTCATTAAAAGATCTACGAGGTTAGTACTGTTTCCTCACTGGCGATGTTGATAGGTACAGCTAAACACTGGAGCCCCATAACGCACGTGACAGTTACACAGCCCAGCATTGCAAATGGAAATACATCAAGAGTTCTCTAGGAATGGCGTCTCTGCTAGAGCAAAGAGGAAGCCAGTCCTCACTGCTGGTGAAGGAACATCACCTGTCTGCCAGCTACCCATGATGGGTGGGGAAGAAGGGACATTCACAGTAGCTCAGTGCTGGGGTCAAACCTTGGCTCTGCCTTTTACTTTGCATCCTTTAGACTAACCATATAACCTCACTGAGCCTCTGCTTCCCTCTTTGTACAATGGAGACTGTAAGAGATCGAGCAGGCAGTTAGTATGATTGTAAAACCAGATCATATCTTAAATTCTCCGCGTGAAGCCTCTTGTTCATAGTGAATGCTCTCTAAGCATTAGGCCTCTTTCCCTAATCTCCCTGTGCCTCAGTTTCCTGATCTACGAAATGGAGACAATAATGCAGTAGCCACTTCGTAAAGTTATTGTGAAAGCTAAGAGAGAATATAAAATACATAGGGGCTGGAGGGTAACAAATATCAGCTTTGGTTATTTTTACAAACATAAATAGCTCAGGGGTATCTGTAATGGATGAATGAAAGGTGAGGACTCACGGATGTACCACAGAGGAGGAGTAGGGCACTTCCCTTCCAGTTCCCACACCCCATCCTACCAATTAGCAGGTGAGAACTCTGAAATTCTTAAAAGGTAAGTAATTTTCCCAACATTTCCCAGTGATTTTGTTGTACCTTTTCTGGCTCCTAGACTCAGCTCTTCCCACCTCCTTGTAACCTCTCATGGGCTACCTTGAACCTAGCCATCGGTAAGACTCCCATGGATATAAAAGTGACACCTATGTCACAGACTGTCCGTGTAGGTCCTGTTCCAAAGATCACTGTGTTGTCATTGAGTATGAAAAGCCAAGACATGATTAATAACAGAGCAATGTCCATGTAAAACTGAGCTGCTGCCACACAGGCGTCAGCTGGGTCAGTTCCAGGTGCCAATGAGGCGTTCGGTCCTCAGCTCCTCTCACCTCCTCAAGGAGCCCTTCCCTGACCACCACGAAAAGCAGCACATCACGCACACCATTTTCTTCATCACATCACGTACTTGCTTCCACAACGCTTGTCAGTATCTAAAAACACCACGTTTATTTGTTTACTCGTCTCCCACACCTAAATGTAAAATCCATGAGGGCAGGGCCCTTACTGGCTTCATTCGCTACTCTAGTTCAAATGCCGGAACAGCATCTGATCATTATTGGGCTCTTAATAAATATTTGTAGAATTGATGCAGGACTAAGAAAATTTGAACTCAGATTCCTGTGTCCTTCTTGCTACCTATTCTTGCAGCCTTGTCTTATCACCTCAAGCCCCCACCAACCCCATGTATACACCCAACAAAAAACCTAGGCTATTAAGTAGATTGGACCTTTTTGTATCCTAATTCAAGGATATGTTTATTGATTTTAGACAGAGAGAGAAACATCAATGTGAGAAACATCGATCGGTTGCCTCCCCTATACGCCCCAACCAGGGATCGAACCCGCAACATTTTGGTGCACCAGACAATGCTCCAACCAACTGAACCACCCATCCAGGGCCAGGCTGGACCTCTTGAAGTAGGTTCCAGGACCAGAGCTCAGCCCAGATATCCAAAAGTCTGCCATGATGTACTTGATTACATGCACACCAAAATACTGACGTGTCTCTAAGTCTTGAGATTTCACTGTAATTCAATTTAATAAAATTTACCAAGTACCTTTGATGCACTAGTCATCGATGGAAGCAAAAGAGACACAACTACTAGTATGGCACGTGTTGTTTGGTGACTCTTCCTGCCCAAAACGATTTCCCCTCTTCCAGAAATGAAGATGAAAGGTTCTCATTAGATTGTCACTAGCTTTGGTTCTCAAAAGTGTGCCATTCCAGGTTAAAGGGCACCATCCACATAAGGGGTACTATCTTAGCCTCTCTAGTAGGGATCAGTTTATCAGATACTTGCCAGGATAACCATTGACCAGGAATCGTGCAACACAGCATAGGCCCTTGGAAAATTGATGGAGACAAGAGATACCAGAAATGAGAAAAGGGTGCACATAAAGGGGTAGAAGAGAGATCCAAAGGTAAACCCCACCTACTTGAGATAGTAGAGCAAATAGCCAGGAACACTTTTTTTTTTTTTGGAGCCAAATAAACCTGGGTCTTATCCTGGCTCAGCCATCCATAGACTGAATGTTTGTGTCTCCCTAAAATTTGTACGTTGAAACCTAATCCCCAAAGGCAATAGGGCCTTTGAGAGGTAGTTAGGTCGTGAGTGGGGGCCTTCATGAATGGGATGAGTGCTCTTATAAAGAAGACCTTAGGGGACTCCCTGGCCCCTTCTATCATTTGAGGACGCAGCAAGAAGACCGACACCAATGAACTGTGAAGCTGGCCCTCACCAGACACTGAATCTGCCAGCATCTAGAGTTTGGGCTTCCAGCCTCTAGAACTATGAGAAACAAATTTCTGTTGCTTTTCAGCTGCACAGCCTGTGGTATTCTGTTACTTCGGACAGAATGGACCAAGTCATTTGGCCAATAACTGCTGAATGTCTCTGAGGTTCAGATTCTTTTTCTGTGAAGCAGGGATAATAATACAATCCTCAGAGAGGATTTCTTGTGATGAAAAATGAATTAATATGTACCAAGTGCTTAGCATCAAGTCAGGGTCAATAAGTGATATTTACGATTATCATTCTAAGCTTACTTAGACCTCAAGACCATGAGCCAATAGCCGCGCAGGCTTCGGACAGACTCTTTGAAGGATAAGAAGCGTCTCATGGAACAGGACTGCAGAAATTGCGCTTTCACTGCGTCTGACAAGAGTTAAAACAGCTTCCCAAAGTGCTTTGGTCCCCAAGGGCTCCTTACTCACCAGGAGAATCTGCCTCCTCCTTGGGGTGCTCTGCATCCTCTTGCTCCCTTCTGCACCAATGAGTGGGGAGCAGGTTGCCAGAGACCCCGGGAGCACCTAGAGAGCAGCAACGGTATGCCAAGAAGGGGCGAGCCTTGGGAATCCCTATCGGTAACGGGCTTGAGGATGAAGATGCACCTGGGAAAGAGGAATTACAACTCTGCTGATTAAGTGATGAAGTGAATGGAGAAGAAAAACATGGCATAAATTATTAAGAAGACCCTCACTGCTCCCGGCAAAGGCAACCAAGGAAGGAAGCTGGATATCATTAAAGATTATGGAATTAACTGGCGGCCATAACCTGAGGCCTCACTATGACACAGAGGAGAGGAATTTTACTCCCAGTGTTTTCTATATTTATTAACAGTTTCTATATTTTCAAAGGTATCCTCAAGTCCCTAGTTAGCTGTCTCTGCCCACTGAATAAATATAGGAAATGACTTCAGATTAACATAAAAACACAAGTTTACGCCTATCATCAGAATAACTGAGCTGAAATATTCAGATAAGCTATTTGGATTCCAGATAGTATAATTTAAAGAGCGAGTCTCTTTTCTAATCAGCTACGTGGGCACCAGGATAGAACTTTTCAGTTTTCACTGCAGTGTAAACCATCTGACCAAGAAAGGAGAGGTGATAAAGAAGATTCTGGTAAACAGAAACTAGTATGAAAATCTACCCCATAGATAGGTATGTCCTTTTGGAAGGTTTAAGTATGTTTACCAACGGATTTCTTTTTATCACTTTAAATTGTTGTGATAGTACTGTCAGTCCTTTCTCCCTCTGAGTGCTTGCTGGTGCATGCCTGCATGTATTGCTTGAAATCTCTGCTTCTGTCTCTGTCTGTCTCTTAGTTCCCAAGGATTCTGTCTCTGAGTTGGCTGCTGCAGGAGAGATTCTGTGGCTTTACGTGGAGTTAGCAAAGATTCTGCAAGATTCAACTGCAAAGGAAAGCAGAGAACCTCCAGCTTTCTATTCCATCCAGAGATTATAGGAGAGGGATCCTGCCACTAAAGCCCCTTATCCTTGAACTAATTTGAGGGAGGGTCTCAAATCTTACAAAGATAGCCAGCTAGTTTTTATAAGGCTGGAAGTCTCTCCATCACATTCCTAACAAGTGGCCATTCAGACTTTGCTTGAATACCTCTTGTGATGGCAAACTCATTATCTACAAATGTAGCTCATGCCATTTCTGAACAACACTTCCCGGCCAGGTGTGTACGGAGCAATGGGTGGAAATACATGTGCCCATTAATTAATCGGTCAACAAATGGCATTAAGTCAGGGCCAAGGATACAGATGTAGCCAGAGCAAGAAAGGGTCATGACAACCCTGCTGGCCATCCGCCCCCCGCATCCTCTCTCCTGCATGGCTGGTGGGCTGTGCACACAACAATGGACCGTGAGCACTGAGTCCTTTTTGCTGCCTTGGTCTCTGACCAGATTTGGACCACCAGAAGGGCTGTAGCAAAAGAAAGACGAGAAATTACTCAGGAAATACTACAAAGCACTGC
>PVJD01008535.1:0-71631 GCA_004026545.1 Mormoops blainvillei
GTTTCACACTTCCATGGTCTCCAGGCTTCACTCGCTAATTATTCATCCAGTGACTCATTACAGAGCAGGAGTGGCAGAGAAGTAAAGTGAAGGGGAGGTAAGAAGGGGGGATGTAAAGAAGAATAAAAAAGGAGGAAGAAAGTGATTTCTAAATGTCAGGGACCATGTAGGCATCAAGAAGAGAGAATCTAAAAGCTCTTATTTTACTTTTTCAATTTAGGTCTGATCCATCTGCAACTGATTTGGGAATAAAGTAGAAGTCAAAGTATACCATTTTCCAGACCAATAGCCAACTGGCTAAGTTGATAGTTTATGTTTACAGTTTTCATAACTGTAGCTTCATACAAAACCATGATACCTATAGTATAAATCTCTCCAGACTTGCTGTTTTTATTCAAGACCATCAGGGGTGTCCAACCTGTAGCCCGTGAGCCACATGCAAACCAGGATGACTGTAAATGCGGCCCAACGCAATATCATAAAGTTACTTAAAACATGAGATTTTTTTTTAATTATGTGTGTCAATGTATTTAGTGTGGCCCAAGACAATTCTTCTTCCAGTGTGGCGCAGCCATGCCAAAAGGTTGGACACCCCTGAGACTATTTTTAGCCCTTTATATTTCCCTATGACTTTTAGAGTAAGCCTACCTAAAACAACACACCCACACACACCCTTACTTGTACAAATAGTGCTGAGATTTTTAGTGGAATGGTTTTGAATCTATAAATTCACTTGGGGACAACTAACATCTTTATAATATTGAGTCTTTCGATACACGAACGATGTATATATTCCCCCATCTGTTTCTTTTCCAATTTATTTCAACAATGCTTTTTGTTGTTTGTTTGTTTGGTTTTTAGTTTATATTTCAGAGGTCTTGAACAGCTCTTGCTAGATTTATTCCTATGACTTTGGTAATTTTTGATGCAACTTTAAAGGTTATCATTTCAATTTAATTTCTATTGGTATTGGTTTGTTGTTGGTACTTACAGACATACATAGAAATACTACATATATATATGTAGACTAGCAACCTTGCTAAATTTACTCACAGTTCTAACAGTTTGTTTAGATTTTCTTTCATGTATACACTCATAAATACCCTATTTTAATTTAACTACAACTAATCTTAAAATATTTCACAAATACTCTTAATACCATGTCTAAAGATTATACAACTGATGAAAATCAATAACTTCTGACATCCTCTCCAGAAAGTGGATATTTTGACTTCCTCTGTGCATCCATCATTCACCTCAGCATATTCATTAGGTACCTACCATGACCAGGCTTAAGTTGCTACTAGTTCTGGAAATAGAATAATTAGTAAAATATATGGTCTGCACCATCACAGAATTTATAGTCAAATAAAGAAAACTAAGTATGATAAATACCACAATGGGGAAATATGGTGCTATAGAAGAACATAATAGAGGCCCTAACCTCATCCGCTTTGGCAAAGGGCAGGACAGAAAAGCTCCCTAACAGAAGAAAGAGTTCAGCCAAGAAGTAAAAAAGGAAAGAAGTTACCGAGGTTAACAGGAATCCAAGAGCATTATGGGCAGAGGAGATAGCATTGCAGACCTCAAGGTCACCAAATGTAAAACAAAATTATATTTCTAATAAATAGTTTTGTTGTTTACCTGGGTGTATTAATTGGATATATGCTGCATTTATACCATATGTATTCCTGGCTACACAGGTAAATGGATATAGATAAAATTTACTTTCCACTTCTGAAATATTAAGCATTGTGATGATTGTATTCCTTTTTTTGGATGAAGGATTTTCCACTCTGTTCGAGAGAGAGTAAATAAAGTTAAGTAAACTGCATTAACAACAAATAAGATAGATGTGCATGGTTTACCTCTTAATTTGTTGCATAAATTGTAGCAGAAATAATCACCAGCCCTAAGCACAGGTGTGACAATCAGGCTGTTAACCACACTGATGCGAGACGTAATAGCCATATAGGGCCACTGTCAGTATAAGACTTGGCAGTAGAATTGAATTAAAATCACCAGCTACCAAGAAGAAAAATAGAAACATGTGCATTTTGGTCTCCATGAGGCACAGAGAAAAATAAGTGGAACAAGAGTAGAGTGGGCAGGTGACGGAGGGTCAGAATGTAATGCTACGGAGTCACGGGCTTATCCCTAGAGCACTTATAGGGAGGCAGGGGAGGTTTGAGAAGTGGAGGGCATGGTTCTTGACCCCATTTAATGAGTCTCTTTTAGACTACTTAAAAAATAGAATAGCATGAAGGTTATTCAGGAAAATTGCTTCATTGGACTGTTGCAACATAACTAATTTAAGAGAAAGCCTTCTAAATGGTCCTGAATTTGCACCACAATGACATATATGTTTATCTTAAATGTACAAGATCTCATAAATCTGGTTTAGCTTTGCAAAATTCAACGTGGGAAGCAAAGGGATAAGAGCCAATCAACTATCAACTGACTTTTGATATTAGGTTAAACCATTAAAGATATATAAAGTATAACACACAATTTAGCACCAAAACTTCTCTACCGCAAGGCTGGCTTTCAGTGCGCTTACACTCTATAGTCTTCCACCAGCACTGGATCATCGTCAATCATTGACCCATTCCACTTCCAATAGACTAAGTCACTAAATTGGCCGGTGACATTGCATATCAATTGTAGCCGGGATCCTGCAAAGCAACGTATTTTTAATCATAGCATTAATTGATTTTATGTGATCTATCTGTATTAACAAATGACTACTGAATAAAAATTTTACATTATAGGAAAGCACAAAGAAAAAGAAAAATCACCCTTAAACTTACCACCCAGAGATAACTACTATTAGCAACATTATGTATCTCATTTCTTATCTTCTCTGTGCAAATAACCACTTTTTAAAATGAGGTAGATTGTCTACTATTTGTAATGATTATTGCATTGGGAATGCTGGCCCACTCCATTAGCCTTTCAGGGCTGCCCAGTATTCCATGATACAGACACAATATGATTATTGTTCTATGGCTAAACACAATTTGTGTCTAATTTTTCATTACTATGATTACTATTCCAATGAACATTCTTGTACATCAATATTGTACATACCCTTATGTACTACTTTAAATAAAAATCTGGAAGTAGAATTCAGTTAAAAGGCAATTCACATTTTAAAAACTGACCAGCCTCTCCCAAATGAGGCTACAGTTCCACACCGTGCCCAGCAGTGTGTGCGACTGCCATTTACCTCCCCAACCCCCAGATTAATCACTGCCAATTCAGAAAAGAAAAAAAAAATTCATTTAAATTTTCATCAGCGTTTCTTCAATTAATAGTGAACTGACATGTTTTTCATAAGTTTAGTATTCATTTGCCTTTAAGAACTGATTATTATCCCTACTATCCATTAATTAATCACATTCTCGTGTTAAACTTACTGATGTGGAAGAGTTGTTTATTCATTAAGGGTGTTACTTCTTTACCATAAAGTAAAACTATTCCAAAAATCCTTCAGCATTAGTAACTTTTATTTCAGTTTTGTTTATAAAAATTTTTTGGTACAGACATTTTTATTTCTTGATTGGTCAAATTTATTACTGTTTATTTTATCTGTTTTTGCTATTTTTTTCCTAAAATCTCTCTCTACCAGCAAATCAGGAAAACATTTCTGTATACTTTACTGGGAGTATATAATACTTTCACTGTTTTATTGGTTTATAGTTTTAAGGTGGCAAGGGAATCTTAGCTGTTTTAATGGTTTGTGGCCCTTTAAAGTGTCATAGTATATGAACAGATAGACAATATTATCTGTGGTATTAACATGTAAAGAAGAGAAGGCTAGGGAAAAATGCCTCTTTTGGCTCTAAAGGGGAACAATAATACAAAAAAAAGGTTGGAAAATACTGCTCTAGATTATATTGACCTATATTCAATTTTCAGTTTTCACATCTTTGTTAGTTTATAACTGAAAAGGTCTTTATGTTACCTTCCAACCATAAAAAACAACTTGGCTAAGTACAGAATCCATGGGTCACAAACTCTTATCTTCTAATCTTTGTCTTCATGCAGTTAGTATTACAGAAAATAATTCTGTATGCCAACTTGATTTTTGATCCTCTGGTACAAAATTTGTTTTCATGTCTATTTATTTTCTTTTTTTATTGAATTTATTGAAGTATAGGTTCCAAGTGTACAGCCCAATAAAACATCACCTGCACTCTGCATTATGTGCACTCTGCATTATATACGTATTTCCTTAATCCCTTCACCTTCTTTCATTCAGTCCCTCCAACCCCCTCCCCTCAGACAGCTGTGTGTCTGTTTCATGTATCCATGCTTCTGTTTCTATTTTGTTCATCAGCTTATTTTCTTCATTAGGTTCCCCATATAAGGGAGATGATATAGTGGTATTTGTCTTTCTCTAATTGGTTTATTTCACTTAGCATAGTAATGCATAATAATCTCTGGATCCACCTATGCTCTCACAAAAGGTGAGATTTCCCTTTTTTTACAATCCATTAGTATTCCATTGTGTAAATGTACCACAGATTTTTATCCACTCATCCACTGATGGACACTTGAGCTGTTTCTGGATCTTAGTTATTGTAAATAATGCTGCAATGAATATAGGGGTACATATATTCTTTCAAATCAGTGTTTGGGTTTCTTTACAATGTATTCTCAGAAGTGGGACCACTGGGTCAAAAGATAGTTCCATTTTTTACTTTTTAAAAAAACTCTGTACCGTTTACAGAGTGGCTGCACCAGCCTACGTTCCCACCAGCAGTGCACAAGGGTCCTCTTTTCTCCACATCCTCACCAGCACTTGTTCTTTATTGATTTGATGATAGCCATTGTGACAGGTGTGAAGTGATATCTCATGGTAGTTTTAATTTGCCTCTCTCAGATGATTAGTGATGTTGAGGACTTTCTCATATGTCTTTTGGTAATCTCTATGTCCTTTTTGCAGAAGTATTTATTCAGGTCTTTTGCCCTTTTTGTAATTGGGTGTTTGTCTTCCTGGTGTTGAGTTGAAGGAGTTATTTATATATCTTGGAAATTAACCCATTATCAGACATATCATTGACAAATATGTTCTCCCCTTCAGTGGGTTCCCTTTTCATTTTGTTGATTCTGTGTAAAAGCTTCTTAGTTCAATGTAGTCCCATTTGTTTATTTTTTTCCTTTGTTTCCTTTGTCCAAGGAGGTATATAGGCAAAAATATTGCTATAAGAAATGTTTGAGATTTATTTTTTTAATCCTCACTGAGGATATGTTTATTGATTTTAAGGAGGGAGGGAGGGGCTAGCAAGAGACACAGAGAGACAGGGCAGGGGGAAGAGATATGAGAGAGAAACATCGATCAATTACCCCCACACACGCACCAATAGGGATCAAACCTGCAACCTAAATATGTGCCTTGACTGTGAAATGAACCCACCTTTTGGTGTATGGGACAACACTCTAACCAACTGAGCCACCTGGTCAGAGCAGATGTCTGAGATTTTACTGAGTATGGTTTCTTCTAGGATTTTTATGGTTTCACAAATTGCATAAATATCTTTTATCCATTTTGAGGTTCATCATCTTGTGAATGATGTATGTTGATGGTCTAGTTTTGTTTTTTTTTAATGTACCTGTCTAATTGTCCCAACACCATTCATTGAAGTAATTGTCTTGACTCCATTTTATATTCTTGCTTCCTTTGTCAAATATGAATTAACCATAAAGATGTGGGTTTATTTCTGTGCTCTCTGTTCTATTCACTGATCTAGATGCCTGTTCCTATGCCAGTACTAGGTTGTATTGATTACAATGGCCTTGTAGCATAGTTTGATATCAGGTAATATGATACCTCCAACTTTATTCTTATTTTTCAAGATTGCTGAAAACTGGATCGAGATAGGATTAATGTATTTATTTGTATGCAATAAGATTAAATCTAAAATACTTGTGATAAAGCAGTTCCAAGTTTCAAGTTCTGTTTTGGCATTTTTTGCATTTGACCAAACTAACAGAAGTAGACAAAATATTCTACAGCTCTTTTCTAACTTGCTTCTTATTGGATCTTTCCTCCATTTAGTTTCTTTATCCTGTCCAAAAAATACTCTTCATTCATGTCTAACTCATCTTCACTTTCTTCACCAGAAATATCTTGCTCAGTATCCAAATCCTCTGAAAAAAACTTCCACATAATCTTCATCTTCTAAATCACTTTCATTTTCACATTCAACTCTATCATTCTCATCATCGGACTCAAATAGCATTTGCTGAAGTTCTTCAACATCTCTTTGATCATTGAATCGATACATTTTTCCAGCCATTTTCAATGGTAAATGAAAAAAAATCAAAGTTCATGAATAGAAGCAACTACACGAACACTGACTTAAGAGTTTGCAGTATCTCTCAGGTACAATTTACTATCGAATATCACACACCCTTACGAAACATGCGTTATAACCAAACTGATGGCTTAAAGGTATGGCTTAACATTAGTCACATACAAACACATAGCTAGTTATGATATTGAACCTATGCACCTGATATATGTAACAATATTTAAAAAAAGAGTTTGTATCCCTCAGATCAGCTGCAACCACTGCATGGTTAAGGTTATTATTGATAGCTACTTATTTATTGCCATTTTATTTTTTATACATATGTTCCTCTATTTCTTCTTAAAGCTGTCTGTAACATTTTTTGCAATATTGGTTTGGTGGTAATGAACTCCTTTAACCCTTTCTTTTCTTTGGTGTGGGAAGCTCTTCATTTAGCCTTCAATTTTAAATGATAGCCTTGCTGGGTAAAGTAGTCTTAGTTGTAGGTCCTTGCTTTTCATCACTTGGAATATTTCATGCCAATTCCTTCTGGCCTAAAGTGTTTCTGTTGAGAAATCAGCTGACAGCCTATGAGTACTCTCTTGCAGGTAACTAAATGCCTCTCCCTTGCTGCTTTTAAGATTATTTGTCTTTAAGCTTTGCCATTTTAATTATGATATGTCTTGGTGTGGGCCTCATTGAGTTTATCTTGATTGGCACTCTCTGTACTTCCTGAACTTGGGTGAGTTTTTCCTTCATCAGGTTAGGGAAGTTCTCAGCCATTACTTTTTGAAAAAGGTTCTCTATCTCTTCCTCTCTTTTCTCCTTGGGGTACCCCTATGATGCAGAGTTGTTATGCTTGATATTGTCCCAGAGGTTCCTTAGACTTTCCTCATTTTTTAAAATTCTCTTGTCTTTTAGATACTCTGCTTGGGTGCTTGCTGTTACCTTGTCCTCTAAATCACTGATTAAGTCCTCTGCTTCATTTAACCTGCTGTTGATTCCTTCTAGTGTAGTCTTCATTTCAGATATTGCATTCTTCAATTCTATATGGTTCTTTTTTTGTGGTTTCTATGTTCTTTTTAATGCTAACTATCTCTTTATTCAAGTTCTCACTGAGATCATCCATTCTTCCCCTAATGCCCTTGAACATACTTATAAACATTGTTTTAAACTCTGCACCTGGTATTTTGGGTGTTTCCATTTCATTTAATTCTTCTTCTAGGGATTTCTCTTGTTCTTTAATTTGGGGCACATTTCTTTTTTCACCATGTGTCTGCACTTTATGTTTGTCGCTCTGTGTTAGGTACATCTGCTGACTCCCCAGCTTGTTACGAGGGCTTTCTGATGTAGGTGCCTTGTGGGTTGCAGTGGTGCAGTCTTCTACACCACCTAAGTTAGGTGCTCCAAAAATTATTCTGTGTGGGTTATATGCTCCCTGCTATTGTAGTTGAGCCTTCAATGTTGTTGGTCTATTTATTAGTATGGTTAATGCTCACACCAGCTGACTCTAAAGATAGACATTATTCACCATGTATGAGCAGCTGTTCAGGGGCTGCCCCCTGCAGCCAAGTTGTTGCCAGCAGGATCTGGTGTCTGCTGAAGTCCTCCTTTGGTTGTACCATTTGTGCGAATAGTTGGATGGAGCTCTGCTGTGATTTGAAGACCATAGCTAGTTGTGTTGGTTTTGGGCCCTCTTGGCCAGGGCTCCAGTGCACATCAGCGTTAGACCTTGTATGTAACCAGCCTGAGGACATCTGTCTGGAGCTACCATGCTGTTCACTGTTTGTGGGTATATATACTAGGCCTGGGTGTATATGGGGGGACTGGCTTCCTGAAGCTCTGATCTGGGCAGCAGATTAATAACAGTCCAAGGCTTCCTGAGGTCAATGTCCTCCTGGTAGTTTCTCCACCCCCCTTACCCCAAGGTTGCCTGGACTTCCTCCAGAGTCTTATGAAGAAAGGCTGTACAGTAGGCCTAAGGTGGCCACGCCCCTCTGATCCTTTCTCATGGCTCAAACTCAGTAGGGTAGAGTGACTGGGTTGGGAAGACAGGATTAGTGGGTCCCCTACTCAAGGGCAGCATGGTCAGACACTCAATGGAGAGAATGCGGCCCCTACTCCAGAGCCATACCATTTAGTCTCTGCTGGAGCCTCCAACACTAGCTCCCTCAGGAGGAATGAACCACAGGTTCAAATTGGGTGCAGCCAGCTATACCCACTGCAGGAGCAAGCATGGCAAAACAGGGCCACCACAACTTGGGAAAATGGATCAAGAAAGCCTTCTGTTGGGGGTGGCCCCAGTTGAGCTGTGAGAGGGATGTGAGCTGCATGCTTCCTCTCAGCTCCATAGCCAGGCCGCCAGAGACCCTGACAAGGGAGTCTTCTATTGAGGGTGGCACCTGCCAAACCCTCAGGGAGAGGAAACATTGGCTCCCATTCCAACACCACATAGTTCAATGACCACCTGAGAGTCTGTCTGTAGTTTCTCCAGAAAAAGAGTATACCTCAGGTCCCTGTTGGGTATAGCCAAAAGTCCTTTCTGCCAGACTTGAGCTCAGCAGGGTGGTGTCACCAGTATTTGGAGGGTTAGTGCACTCCCCTAGCTGGTGCTGTTAGAACAGGAGTACCTGATCCTGGAAGATGGTGTCTGAGGGTGGTGTAGAATAGGGACTCAGAATAGGGACCTCAGTAGCTGACCCTCCAGATCTCTATCCAGAGCCATGCCACCCAAATCTTCTATGACTCCCATATGCTGTGAGTCTCTTTCCTTCTCCCAGAGGCCTGGATGAGTGCCCAAGAGTGAGCATCTGTGCATTAGCCCTTTAGGACAGCTCCTGGATTCTAGCAGACTCACTCCTCTTCTCAGTGAACAGTGTCCCTGCTGATTTTCACTGCCAGATGCTATTCAGGCTTATCTTCCCAGCTTTGGTGCTCTGGTTTGGGGGTCCTGGTATGAGGTTGAGACCCCATGCAACCTCAAGGGGGACTTTTACAGCCAAGATATCCCCCCAGCTTCTCAGCTGCCACACCTGGGTAAAGGGCCCAGCCCTCTCTGCATCTCTGCCCTTCTTACCAGTCTCTCTGTAACTTTTTCTATTAAAGCCTTGGATATAATACACCTGTTTATTTGTCCTTCATTTGTTCATTCAGGTTGATTGATCTGTAATTTAGCTGTAAATCCTCTTTGGCTCTGGGAGAAGGTGTGTATAGCTTCCACTTCCTTCATAGATATCTTGAATCTCTCTGTTTTTATATTTAGACCAGTGGTTTCCAATAGAACTTTCAGTGACAGTGAAAATGTTCTATATTTGTGTTAATAATGTAGTCACTGATCACCTGTATCTATTAAGCGCTTAACTGAGACACTCATTTTCAATTGAACTAAATTAATTTATTTAATTTGAATTTACATATACATAACCACATGTGGCTAGTAGCTATTGTGTTGTATAGCAGAGGTCTAATGCTTATAAGATTTCTTTATTCTTGAAATAAAAAAAATGTTCATTAACTCAAGAACATATTTTTCTAGAATGACTATCTTTTTGACCGGTAGTCTCACTCTTCTGCCTAAAAGCTTAATGCTCTTGGCATAAGAAATTCAGTGTGTCAAATAAATTACATTTCTCATTCCTAGGCCCGTTGAAATTGGCCTTTGGCTAGTGTTTTCATGGGTAACAGGTTTCCACAGAAAGGCAAGGATGGGCAAATCAGACTTAGTTAGATTTGTGCCACAATAGGCAAGAATTCCAAAGAAACATTTAACATACAATCTATGCCACCTTCATTCTAATTATAGATGTATCCAGTAAACAACTTATGTTTACTATTATGTGTAGTAAAGGTACATTTTATCTTAATCTTGAATTCAAAATAATTATTTCAGCACATTCTAATTTGAGGGCACTTACCCAACACCACTTCCATCGTCTCATTAACTGGACTCACAATCAGAGGCCTCATGGGCCTATTTTCCTCTGAAAGAAAAACATCCACAGGGTATCTCAGTCTTGTAAAGATCAGAATCTCAAGTGATAACAACACTTGGCTAAATATACCACAATATACTATACAGCATCCTGCCAGATATTCCCTTAAATGCCTGAAGAATTTATGGCAGGAGACAGAAGGCAATCGGTGAAGGAAGGAGGCTAATACGAAGGCCACAGAAAAACTGTGGATATCAACTAAAAAGCTTGCACCCTTCTGAACACATAGAGTTTGGTGCTACAAAAAAAACCACACAGGACACCAGGGCCTGGGGCTCCAGACATGTGCCTCTCTTAAAGTTAATCGAGGAAGAAAAACAGCAGTGGAAAGGTACTTCCTTTGATGGAGCATTATTTCCCAGGAAGGCCATCTAATGCCAGACCTGCTTACATCCAGTACCTTCAATAATGACCCAGGAGTAGAATGTCAAGAAATTGGCATAATTTATTAAAACAGGCATAAAAATATTAAGTAGCTCCAGAAAGTAATCTGGCTTTTATTTATAAGAAGATTGGTTTTAAGGGGTAACCTGTGGCTAATCCTGAAAAACTATGAACTTGAATGTAAAGTATTAAAAAAATAAAAAGTTAAGCTCCATCAAGGCAGAATATTGTCTCTTTTGTTTGCTAATATATACCTAGAACAGTGACTGGTACATAATAGATGCTCAATAAATAATTTTGAATCTGCCTTTAGAAAAAAATTAAAAATGACCTCATCCCAGATTAAGTATATTATTTCTATATAAGGGATCAGAAAAGGAGGTGAAGGATATGTCTGCTGCTCTAGTTACTAGACAGATAAATAGATACATACATACATATGTATACATAGATAAATACATAGATAGATAGATCTCAGGAAAAACCAACCAGAGGTAGACAATGACCAGACAGAGGCTGCTAAAAACTCAAGATGGTTGTGACTATTGAAAATTACAGTTCACCAATGCCTATAGGAATTAATTCTGATTCAATAATACAAGCTTTGAAAAAATAAATTACTATAGGATTGAGATAGCTCAGCTATACTTAGGGTGATCATGTTTTGGGTGACCCAAGATGTTCCCTATTTATGCCTGCTATCCCAGCATAATTATTAATAAAAACCACTTTAACATTTAAACTCCTGGTTAGAGTAACTCTCTGTATATTACAGAAAGCTTAAAACTCTGATATTTAAAGAAAGATCAAGCATTCTTCCATCCCCAGATAATTTTTCAGAGTGCATTTTGTTGTAAAATAGTTTTTAATATGAAACATGGTAAATAGAAAATTGAAAGCTTCAGAAAATTTAGAAGAATCATCATCATAAACCTATTTATTGCTCATCTGTTCAGCATTAGAGACATGACTACATAATTGATCTCTAATCTTTCCAATAATCTGGGAAGGCTGAATATCATCTTCATACAAAGGAGGAAACAGACTTAGAGAGGTAAAGTAACTGGGCTAACAGGGAACTAACAAGAGAGAGATTATGGGAATGTAACTTATTCTAAAACCCATTAGCATCCATATCATCATGCAAATGGTCCTCACTGCTAGACATTCGGATTCCCCAAGAGAAGGTGCCCAGAACTGTCCTCATACACCAGCCCGAATCAGCCCCAGAGCTCTCAGGAAGAAACATCTTTAGCCATCCCAAAGAATGAGCCGCCTAGTTCAGTTGGAAAATATAGCTCACATCTGTTTAATTAGCTCTGCATCTGAAGCAGGAATGAAAGCTATTTACATAGGATTTAATAACAAAAATTAAAACCATGTGACCTTTGGCAAGTCATCAAGATTCTTGTGGATTTAGTTCCTGCATGGACAATGAAGGTAATATTAGAATTGTAGTCTCTGGGCTTACCCAGATGTAAACTCCTAGGAATGAACCACCTAGACTCACCTAGAGTTAAAAGTTCTATAACGCGGGTGATGCGATATTGCTTTCCCAAGTATGTGTAGGATGCATGACAAGTATAGTTCCCTTTATGCGCTTCAGTCACATTCATGATAATGAGCTTACTTGATTCTCCAATAAAGTTTATATTGTCAAGAAGTAGAGGTTTGCAATCCTAGACAGAGGGGCAGGATGGAAGTATTGAAAACCAATTAATAACTCACTTCAGTCAGCAGGAAAAACTCCATTTTTTTCATATCAGCAAATGTTTTATAGATATATAATATGTATATTATATTTTATATGTATTTATGTATATACACAAATATATATATGTGTGTATATATATATATGAAAAGAAAGGTTCCTTGCATATAAGTTTTAATATTGTAACTTTTATGGCAAAAGTCATAATAATACTCCTAGAAAATTAAGTGGTTAGGCCTATGAGTCTTGCATTTTGAAAACAAATTTATTTGGCAATTAAAAAAAACACATTTGAGAAAAGAATGCTCACACTACAGTTTCTTTGTAATACTGTACTTCCTTTCTTCACTGATGTTATCTATTTTGTGTTTCTTACCCTATACAGGGTGATTCTCCAAGTAAGCTCCAACAAGCTAGATAGATCAAAGGCACCCAAACATAATATGTTCTATATACAGTGCAGGCCAATCACTTTGAAGACAGTTACAGACACTACTAAGTTATTTAAAGACTACAAGATATTTTTAATAAAATATAAACTAATACATTTTGTAATAAATAGTTATCTCTTAAAAACTCTAAATTTATACTCTTATCTTTAAACTTCTTTTATTCTTACTATACTCTTTTCAACTGTATCTAATTAAGTAAAAATAACAGAAGTAAGATTTTAGTTAAGCTTCAAATTAAATACATGTAGTCTTATAACTTTTAAAAAATGTTCCTATTAAATTTTACCACTAAAAAGCAAACAGTGTGCCAAATGAAAAAGTACTTTGCAGATTCAACATATTATCTATGATAGGAAGCTGTTTTATTTGCTGAAAAAGTGAAATACCATATTTAATATAATATTACCTTATACCACTGTATTTTGGGTAACTCATTGTTTTCATCTTTAAAATAATCCAAATAAGGACACACAAGTTGTCCATCTCCTGCAATAGGTAGTTTCTGTGTAAATATAGCTTCTGTACTATAACACAAGTTAGGTTCATGTTGTACAAACTTTGCAGTTATTTTAATCTTGAGGCAGTAAGATGAATTTCTAAAATAAATCAAAATAGGTCAATTAAGCACTATTAAAGGATTTTTCTGTCTTTAACTATTATAGGTACATAGTACACACGCTTTTAATACATTAATGACTTTCTTACCTTACTGCACAATAGTAATGTCCTGAATCCTCTACCTTAGCTGGAACAAACCAAAGTTTATCTTTGTACTGATGAATCCTGGAGTTTCTTTCTGTAGATATAGATGTCTTGCTGTCATTCTTATACCAATTTATAGTGCCTTTGTTTTCATTTGGGTTAAGAGGACATGAACGGACATCTATTTCATATGCAGAAGAAGCTAAAATTATTTTTTCTTTACGTTTCTCACATTTACCTTTAAAAGGGAGAAGAAAAGCGAATTCTACATGAACTCTGACAGTATTTCTTAATATAATATCTACCTATAAGCATATCAATTATTCGGTATATCAATTCATATTAAATATGAGGGTTTTAGAAGTCTTATCATTAACAGCATTATCTTGGAAGTCTGAAAGATTAATATTCAAATCTAGTTGTATTATTTACTATCTGAGTGCCCTTGAGCAAGTTATTTAACCTCTTATCCCCTCTTAATCATCTAAACATTGGTGAAAATGTATCGGGTGAGAGATCTACTTCAGTACAAGATGGAGTATGGGAGACTGGATTTACCCTCCCATCTGAACAACTAAAAAATGGACAAAGTATATGAAACAACTATGTTCAAGACTTTAAACATCAGGAAACAAAGGACAAGAACATCAGAAAAGTGGGAATCAAAGGAGGTAAGCCCTATAATTTTCCCAAATTACTGCCTAGAGAGATTAGAGGCCACAGTATTGCAAGGAAGAAATGTAGGCAAAGTCCAGTGTTCTCTGAGTTGAGCAAATGGAGCTGGAAATACAGGTAAATCAAACGTTTGCAGGGCAGAGTGCCAAAGGGATTATCACTGCACAGAGAGAGAGAGAGAGAGAGAGAGAGAGAGAGAGAGAGAGACGGGAAGAGGGAGAGTGAGAAGGAGGAAGCAAGTGCTTTGGGGATCAACAGAGAGTCTCCCTCAAGTTTTCAGCTGAGTACTGATTAGTGTTAGGATATAAGAAAAACTACCTAAGGCTAGAGTGAGAACTGCCATAAGAATTAGAGTAAATAATTCTTGGAGCACAAATAATTCTGGAAATATTTGTGTTAATAATTAGAATGGAAAACCTCATCAATCATGGGGAATCGGATAGATTACCCAGAGGGTTTTGACTTAGTAGATGGGGAAAATTAGGCCTAGAATAAAACTTTACTAGGGCATGACTAATAAAATTTAAAAGCAAGAACTGAAAAGATCAACTATTTTCAAGTAACAAACCTGTGACAGAACAAACTCAAGAATGTTTTCAGTAATACAAAAATATCCACCACCCAGCATAGTAAAAATAATAATGCCTAGCATCTAATAAAAAATTACTAGGTATGCAAAGATTAAGATAATATAACCAATAATGAGGAGAAAATAATCAATACTGACACAGGAAAAAAAAAAGATGATAGAATAAATGGAAAAAAATAAAATAGTTATTACTATTGCATTTTACTTGATCAATATACTAGGTCATACATGTTGAGAAGAGACATGGGAGCTTTTTTAAAAACTTAAATCAAATTTCCAGAGGTGAAAACTACAATGTTGACTTTAAAAAATAATACAGGATACAATTAATGGCAGATTTGACATTGCAGACGAAAAGACTGGTGGACTTTAAGACATAGCATTAGAAACTATTCAAAATTAAACACAGCGAGAAAAGTAAAATAACAAAACAGGGCACAGTTAGCTGCAGGATATCTTCAATACATGTAATAGGAATTCCTGAAGAAGAGGAAAGTGAGTGAATCAGAAAAAAATACTTTAAGACCTACAAGTTAAAATTTTTTGAGATTTTTATGAAAATGAGGAATTCACAGACCCCAAATTCACAATGAACCCCAAGCAAACGAACAATGAAGAAAACTCTACCAAACAAATAAAAAAATGATGCATCCTTCTTGCCAGGAACAATATATGCGAGAAAAAATTAGAATATAGGTAAGTACTAAAAAAGATAATCAACCTAGAATTCTATATTCAGTGAAAGTGCCTTTCAAAAATAGAGGCAAAATAGACTTTTTTGTATTCATTTATAAAAGCTGTAAAAATTCATAACCAGTAGACCTGCACTATCTGAAAAAATGTAAGAAGTCCTTCAGAAATAAAGAAAATAGTATCAGATGAAAAATCAATCTACATAGAGGAATAAAAACACCAGAAATGTTTACTACATGTGTAATTAAAAAATAATTTTTACTATTTAGATTTCTTTTAAAATAACTGCATATTTAAAGCAAAAGTAACAGTATATCATGAGATATAACATAAAATAGCAAAATGCATGGAAACAATAGGGTGAAGTTCGAAAATGGATATATACCATTTTAAGATTTTTATACTATATGTGAAATGGTATAGTATCATGTAACGATAAACAGTAATAAGTTAAAGATGGGATACTAGAAACCTGAGAGCAATTATTTAGAAAAAACAAAAATGGTTACTAGTATAAGCCAACATAGGAGATAAAATGAATCATGAAAATCCTCAATTCAAAAGGTAGATCAATCAAAAAAAAAAAGTCCTCATCAAACCAAAAAGAGAGAAAAAAAAAGAATTGATGGGACAAAAAGAAACTAAAATAACAAGGTCCTAAAATTAAACACAAATATATTAATAATCATATTAAAAATTTTAATGGTCTAAACACCCCAATTGAAAGGCAGAGATAGTCAGAATAAAGAAGGAAGGATCCAACTGTTTGCTGCCTAACACACACACACACAGTCATACTACTTACACACATATTAAATATAAAGATATAAATATGTCAAAAGTTTAAAAAATGGAGTAGGAGAGGATACCATGTTAACACCAATCAAAAGAAGGTTTAAATGGTTATCATATTGTTAACAACCAAAGTAGATTTAACAGTAAAAAATATCATCAGGAATAAAAAGGATCCTTTCATTATGATAAAAAAGTCATTCATCAAGAAGTACATAGTAATCCTAAGTGGTTACTTACCTACTAACAGTGCTTCAAAATACTTGAAGCAAAAACTGCTAGACTGCAAGGAGAAATAGAGAAACCCACAATTATAGTCAAAGATTCCAATACCCTACTCACAATAATTGATAGAACAGGTAGAACAATTAGATAAATAATCATTAATGATATAGAAGATTTGAACAACATATCAGCCAATTTGGCATAATTGATATTTATAGAAAATCCTACCCAACAGCACAATACACATTTTTTAAGTAAATACAACAAACTTATCAAGATATACAAATTCTTGCTCATATGCCAATGATTGATACATTTAAAAGAATTCAAATGATTCAGTTATATTCTCCAGTGAAATGGGATTCAATTAGAAACCAATAACAGAAAGATACCTAGGAATTCCCAATATATTTGCAAAAACATTTTAAATGGATATAAAATACACCATTAGCTGGGAAGCCACACTGTTCTAATTTATGAGTGTCATAAAGTACCAGCAGATTTGAACACAGCATCCACAGTATGCAGAATGCAATCATAAAAAGCATTATTCATTAAAAAAACTAAAAAACATACTTCTAAATTACCAGTAAGTCAAAGAAGAAATAAAAAGGGAGGAAAACACAACATGACAAAATAGATGGTATGCAATGGAAGCAGTGCTTAAGGAAAACGCACAGCACTAACTGCCCATATAAAAAAAAATAACTCAAATTGATGACTTCAGTTTCCACTTAATAAATTAGAAAAAAATCATACCCAAAGTAAGCAGAAGATAAAAACATAATATAGATCTAAGATATAAACAATGAAATGGAAAACAGAAAAACAAGGGAGAAAATCAAAGATACCAAAGGCCAGTTCTTTCAGGAAATCAGTATGACTGATAATATCTCCAGCCAGACTGATCAGAAAAAAAGAGAGATGACATCTTTCATTAAGACACTTTAAGCCCTGGCCAGGTGGCTCAGCTGGTTGGAGCATCACCCCCTAATCAAAAGGTTGTGAGTTTGATTTCCCGTCAGGTCATATGCCTAGGTTGTGGATTTGGTGTATTAAGTAACAGCCACAAATTCTGCTGTTCAACTGAGATTCTCCTGTTGCTGGTAGGTTTTTTTGTTTGTTTGTTTGTTTGTTTGTTTGTTTTTATCCTCACCCAAGGACATGCTTATTGATTTTAAGAGAGAGGGGAAGGGAGGGAGAAAGAGAGAGAGGAAACATAAATGTGAGAGAAACAAGACCTGAATGGTGCTTACATAAATTAAACAAGACCTGGGCGCACACATGTGCAGCCCCTAGTCTGGACATGTACAATCCCAGGTCCAGATGCCAATCCCTGGTTTAGGCATGTATGGGAGGCAGCCAATTGATGCTTCTCTCTCAGACTGATGTTTCTCTTTCTTCCTTCCTCTCTCTTTAGAAGCAATGAAAAAAATGTCCTCAGGTGAGGGTAAAAAAAAATACTTTTAAAGGGATAATAAGGAAATATTAAGAACAATTTTATGCCAATAAATTAAACTACTTATTGTGAAATGACCAAATTCCTTGAAAGGCACAGGCTATAAGAGCTCTCTCAAGAAAAAAATTAATAACCTGAAGAGTCCTACAGATACTAAAGAAAATGAATTTGTATCTAAAAATCTGCCTACAAAGAAAATTTCAGGCCTCGATGGCTTCGCTGGTGTATTCGTGGAAAAAAGCAACAATTTCACACAAACTCTTCCAGAACACTGAAGAGTCAGTATCCTTCACAGTTCACTCTTAGAGGTCAGCACTGCTCTAATACCAAAGCTAGATAAAGACATTACAAGAAAAATAAATAAAAAATAAATAAAACAGTCTTTATCATGAACATAGATGCAAACTTTCTTTAAAACAGTGTACAAACTGAATCCTACAGTATATCAAAAAAGGATAACACATTATGATGTACATATCATCCCTAGAAATGCAAAGTTGGATTCACATTTAAAAAATCAATTGATAAAATTCCATATATTAACATGGTTTAAAAGAAAAACTATATAATTACCTTGATAGCTACAGGAAGAGCAATCTACAAAATCTAACATCCATTCCTGATAAAAAGCAGCAAATTAGGAGTAGAGAGGAGTTTCCTAAACCTAAAAAAGGACAGCCATGAAAAAAACCTACAGCTTTCTTATTTAGTAAGATTAGGAGTGAGGTAAGGATGTCCACTCTAATCATCTCTATTCAACATTGTATTGGAAGATCTAATTAGTACATTAAGGCAAGAAAAGAAATAAATAAATGGCATCCAGATTGAAGGGGAAAGTAAAATGGCTTTATTTGCAGACATGAACATCTATGTGGAATAAACTATGAAATCTACAAAAGACCTAGAAAGATTAGTAAATTGTAATGTAATATGAGTATGCAAAATTTAATGGGTTTGCACACACTAGCCAAGAACAATTAAAAACTGAATATTTTAAAATACTATTTTCAATGGCATCAAAAGATATGAATAATAGAGGATAAACCTGACAAAAGATGCATCCGACCTATCAATTAAAATTATAAAATGGTGCTTACATATATTAAACAAGACCTGAATAAATGAAGAAATATATACTCTGTTCATAAATCAGAACACTCAATATCATTAAAACGTTCATTTTCCCCAAATTGGGTTATATTTAACTCAATCCCCATCAAAATCTGAGAAGGACTTTTTGTACAAATTAACAAGCTGATTCTAAAATTTATGTATAATTTATACATAATTACTCAAAGTGAACTTTGATTTAAAAAAACAAAGTTGAAAGAGTTACACTGCTTTACTTCAACATTTATTAAAAAACATGAGTTAAGATAACATAAAGATAAATAGGTCACTGAACAGAAAAGAGGTTCCAGAAATAAATTACACAAACATATTCAACTGATTTTTTTCAAAGACACAAAAGAAATTCAATGGAAAAAAGATATCCAGTTTCTTTTCAACAAACTGGATATCCTTATGTAAAACACAACAACAAAAAAACACCTTCTGAGCTTTGAGGCAGGATTTGCAGAAGGGCTGAATGAGGGTCTCCATACAATTCACTCCTCCATGAAAACAATAAAAAGACTGGAAATTTTTCTAAATCAAAGGGTTGCAAAAATCAAAACATTTATTTAAAAAACTAGCAGTGCTCTGGCTGGTGTGGCTTAGTTGGTTGGGCGTCATCCCACAAACTGAAAGGTTGCTGGTTTAATTCCCAGAGTACATGCCTACGTAGCCGGTTCAGTTCCAATCAGGCTCTGAATGGAAGGCAACTGACCGAAGTTCCTCTCTCACATTTATGTTTCCTCTCTCTCTTTCTCCCTCCCTTCCCCTCTCTCTTAAAATCAATAAGCACATCCTTGGGTGAGGATAAAAACAAACAAACAAACAAACAAACAAAAAACTACTAGCAACAGGTGAATCTCAGTAGAACAGCAGAATTTGTGGCTGTTACTTAAACTATTCTCACTTTCATCTCATCCCAACTCCACTCTGAACTTGAAAAACAGCTGTCTTACAAACACAGTAGCTGTAAAAACCAGTGGGCTTTCATAAGCAAACCAAGTTTGGAGCCCCTCGAAAAGTCCCATTCCAGAGCACTGCCACAACTTGATCTGACCGGAGTGTGGAAAAGTCACACTCACAGAGTGGTGTTGTTATTGTCCTGACTCAGAGGTCCACAGGAAAAGCCCTGTTCCCAGAGTGTTCATTTTTAAAAAATCAATCAGTGGCAAGTGTTTAAAACTGCAGCTGCCTGAAGTCCTGATGCCAAATGAGACAAGAGTCTGGCCAAAAGAAAAAGGAAGATCTGGAGAATTAAATGTTTATAGGAAGATTCAAAAAGATCTAATACATCTTTGGATAATCTAAGAGTGCATATGTATGCATGGCTATGTCTGAGAGAAGACCAGGGAAGGCACTGGTCTCTTAAATATGGCTGACCTTAAGGTTACACACAAGCAGGAAGTGAAGACTAAGGCAGAGTTGTGAACAGCCTAAGTGTTGAAGGCATACCCCAACACACACAGGGCCCCTCAGCAAAGGGTAGAAGACTTATTGGGTCAAACAGTCTACGGAGCCCTGGCCAAGTTGCTCAGGTGGTTAGAGTGTTATCCCAATATGCCAAGGTGGCGGGTTTGATCCCTGGTCAGGGCACAAGAATCACTGAATGAACAAATAAGTGGAACAATAAGTTGATCTCTCCCTCTCTCTCTCTCTCTCTCAAATCAATTGATCAATCGATAAATAATTTTTAAATAGTTTAAGGAAATTTCTGACCAGTCATTAGATGACCAAGCAGAAACTTCAGTAACCATACACTACAGGAAACAGTGATCAACAGGAAACTTTAGAAACATGAATGTATATTTTTTATCTTGATTGTGATGATAATTTCAGGGGTAGGTATGTATGTCAACACACCAAATTGTATACTTTAAATGTGTGGCTTCTCATGTGTCAATTATAACCTCAATAAAGCTATTTAAAAAACATAGAATCCAAATAAAAGTGGCTAGGCACTTATAATGCTACCTATGCAGAGCTAGGACTCCTAAGTATTTAGATAATGGGAATAGCAGTAGTAAGAGCAATAGCAGTAATAAAAAGCATAAATCTAAAGGTCTTAGATATACATACACTTCTGTTTACCTGGGGTTTGCTCCATCACTCAACCAAAGTTGTTCTGATCAATGTCACCTATTCTTTTAAGTTGCTAAATCAAACAACTCTCAGGTATCATCTTACTTAGCATATCTGCATTTGACATGCATTATTGCCCAAATGATGGGCAATCCTTTATCACCTCCCTCATCTTTCACTCTGCTCCAACCACAGTGGGATTTTAGTTCCTAGAACATGTCAGTACTGCTGTCCTCAGGACCTTGGTACATGCTGCCTGGAATATTTTCCCCATTCCCAAACTCATATTTGTATAGTTCTATCCTTCAGGTTTGACATAAAAGTCAATTTCTTAGTGAGCTTTTTCTGATCACACTATCAAAAAATTTAACCTTCTGAAAAAATGGCAATGAATAGCTACCTATCAGTAGTAACGTTAAAGGTAAATGGATTAAACACTCCAATCAAAAGACATAGAGTAGCTAAATGGATAAGAAAACATGACCCACACACATGCTGTTGACAGGAGACTCTCCTCAGAACAAAAGACCTACACAGACTGAAAGTGAAGGGTTGGAAAAAAAATATTCTAAGTAAATGGACAGGAAAATAAAAGCCAGGGTAGCAATACTTATGTAAGACAAAATAGATTTCAAACAAAGACCATAAATAGAGACAAAGAAGGTCATTTCATAATTCTAAAGTGAAAAACCCATCAGGAAGCTATAAACATTGCAAACATATATGTACCCAACATAGGAGCACCCAAATATATAAGGAAAATCTTGGAGGACTTCAAGAAAGATACAGACAGCAACACATTTATAACAGGGGATTTTAACACCCCACTGTCAACAATGCACGGATCTGCCAGGCAAAGAATCAACAAGGACCTTGTGGCACGAAACAACATGCTAGATCAAATGGACTTAACTGATATATACAGAACATTTCACTGTAAAAAAACAAAATATATTCTTTTCAAATGCACATGAATGATTTTCAAAGGTAGACCACATGACAAGACACAAAACAAGTCTCAACAAATTCAAGAAAATTGAAATCACATCAAGACTTTTCTCAAATCACAATGGCTTGAAACTAGGAACCAACCTCAAGGGAAAAACTCAAATACATGGAGACTCAATAACATGTTATTAAACAATGAATGGGTAAACAATGAATACAAAGAAGAAATCAAAATGTTTCTGGAAACGAATCAAAATGAACACAACCCAAAACCTATGGGACCCAGTGAAGGCAGTCCTGAGAGGGAAGTTCATAGAAATACAGGCTTACTTAAGAAAGATAGAAATGTTTCAAATAAACAGCCTAACCCTACATCTACAAAAACTAGAGGAACAACAACAAACAAATACCAAAGCAAGTAGAAGGAAGGAAAAACTCAAGACCAGAGCAGAATTAAATGACATAGAAACTAAAAGAACAATCCAAAGGATCAATAAATCCAGGAGCTGGTTTTCTGAAAAGATAAACAAAATCAACAGGCCTTTAACCAGACTCACCACAAAAAAAAGAGAGATGGCACAAATAAATAAAATCAAAAACAAAAGTGGTGAAAATACAACTGATACCACAGAAATACAAAGGATCATAAGAAATTAGTACAAACAACTATATGTCAAGAAATCTGAAAACCTGGGTAAAATGGACAAATTCCCAGAAATATACAGTCCTCCAAAACTGAGTCAAGAAGAAGTAGAAGGCTGGAATAGACTGATGTAAGTTAGTGATATTGAAGTAATAATCAAAAAACTCCTGGCACACAAAAGCCCTAGACTGGATGGATTCACAGACAACTTTTACCAAACATTTAGCAAAGAGCTAAACCCTGATTCTTCTCAAAATATTCCAAAAAATCCAAGAAGGGGGAAGAAGCCCAAACTCTTGTTATGAGACCAATATTATTATAATTCCAAAACCAGATAAAGACACAGCAAGGAAAGAAAACCATGGGCCAATGTCACTGATGAGCATGGATGCTAAAATCCTTAACAAAATCCTGGCAAACCAGATCTAGTAATACATTAAAAAGATCATACACCATGATAAAGTGGAATTCATCCCAGGGATGCAACGATGGTACAATATAAGCAAATCATTAAATGTAATACACCATATAAACAATACAAAAGACAAAAACCACAAGATCATATCAATAGATGCTGATAAATCATTGATAAAGTACAACACCCATTTATGATAAAAAACACTCAGCAAAGTGGGAGTAGAGGGAGCATACCTCAACATAATAAATGCCATATATGAGAAACCTACAGCCAACATCATACTCAACAGGCAAAAACTAAAAGCTTTCCGAGTAAGATCAGGAACAAGACAACAGTGTCCACTTTTACCACTTCTATTCAACATAGTATTGGAAGTTCTAGCCACAGTGATCAGACAAAAGAAAGAAATAAAAGGCACCAAAATTGGAAAGGAGGAAGTGAAGTTGTCACTGTCTGTAAGTGACATGATAGTGTACACAGAAAACCCTATAGACTTCACCCAAAAACTACCTGACCTAATAAATGAACTTGGCAAAATAGCAGGATACAAAGTCAATATTCAGAAATTGAAGGCATATTTGTACACCAACAATGAAATACCAGAAAAAGAAATTAGGGGGGAAAATCCCATTTACTAGAGCAACAAGAAAAATAAAATACTTAGGAATAAACTTAACCAAGGAGGTAAAAGATCTGTACTCAAAAAATTACAGAACACTAAAGAAAGAAATCAAGGAAGACACAAATAAATGGAAGTATATATAGTGTCCATGGATTGGAAGAATTAACATCGTTAAAATTTCCACACTACCCAAAGCAATCTATAGATTCAACACAATCCCTATCAAAATACCAATGACATGTTTCACAGATACAGAACATATATTTCAGAAATTTATATGAAACCATAAATGACAACAAATACCCTCAGCAATTTTGAGAAAGATGAACAAAGTAAGAAGGACCACAATATCTGATATCAAACTGTATTACAAGGCCACTGTAATCAAAACAGTCTGGTACTGGCATAAGAATAGACACATAGACTAATGGAACAGAACAGAGAGCCCAGAAATAAACCCATGTCAATACAGTCAGTTAATATTTGACAAAGGGGACGAGAACATAAAATGGAGTAAAAACAGTTTCTTCAATAAATGGTGTTGGGTGATCTGGACAGCTACATGCAAAAAAATGAAACTAGACCACCCACTTATACCATATACCGAAATAAACTCAAGATGAATAAAAGACTTTAATATAAGTTGTGACACCATTAAAGTCCTAGAGAAAAACTTACACAGGAAAATTTCAGATATCCCACACAGCAATATTTTCACTGATACATCTCCTAGGGCAGGGGATATAAAGGAAAGAAAAAACAAATGGGACTACAACAAACTAAAAAGCTTCTGCACAGCTAAAGAAAACATCAACAAAATGGGAAGGGAACCATCCATAAGGGAAAACATATTTGTCAATGACACCTCAGACAAGGGTTTGATCTCCAAAATATATGAAGAACTCACACAATTCCACACCAGAAAGACAAGCAATCCAATTAAAACTGAACAAAAGACCTGAACAGACACTTCTCCAAGGAGGACATACAAAAGGCCCACAGACACATGAAAAAAAATGCCTAACATCATTTGCCATTAGAGAGATACAAACTAAAACTACAATGAGATACCACTTCACACCAGTCAGAATGGCCATCATTAATAAATCAACAAACGACAAGTACTGGCGAGGTTGTGGAGGAAAGGGAACCCTAGTGCACTGTTGGTGGGAATACAGACTGGTGCAGCCACTGTGGAAGACAATATGGGATTTCCTCAAAATACTAAAGGTGGAAGTGCCTTTCGATCCAGCAATCCCACTGCTGGGACTATACCCTAAGAATCCTGAATAACCAATTCAAAAGAACCTATGCACCCCAATGTTCATAGCAGCATTGTTTACAATAGCCAAGTGCTGGAACCATCCTAAGTGCCCATCAGTAAATGAGTGGATCAAAAACTATGGTACATTTCCACAATGGAATACTACGCAGTAGAAAGAAAGAAGCCCTATCCTCCACAACAGCATGGACGGAACTGGAGAGCATTATGCTAAGTGAATAAACCAGACGGTGAAAGACAAATACCATATGATCTCACCTTATGTGGATCTCACCTTACATAACCAACAAAACAAACAAATGATTCAAATAGAACTAGAGACCTGGAAATAAAGAACGAACTGACAGTGACCAGAGGGGACGGAGGAGGAGGAGAACAGGGTAAAGAAAGGGAAGAGGCAAAGAAAGGAACAGGAATAGAGGACTAATGGGCATGGACGATGCAGGGGTTTGGCTGTGGAGTGGGTGCGATGGGTAGGGGAGGGCAATGGGGAAAGAGATGGGGCAATTGTAACTGAACAACAATTAAAAAAAACGTTTCACCTTCTGCCCACCCCAATCCTAAAACTTTGTAACTTCCATTCCTGCTGTTTTTCTCTCTACCCTTATCACCATATGACAATAAATATTTATTTTCTAAACTTACTGGAATGTAAACCACCTGCAGCCATATATTTCTGTCTGGATTATTTACTTCATTATCCCCAGCACCTACTGCCTGGCACACGGTAAGGGCTAAATGCATTTGTAGTAAGGGAGGGAGAGGGAAACGGTGAAAATGAATAAAGAAAACAGAGAAGTGTCACTTGGTGGTTTTCAGCTGTGGGTTCATAAGGACTACATTTTACACCTCTTCAGAATGAAAGCCAAGATTTCCTGTATCATACTCTCCAATCAGCAATACAGCTGGAAGAGGCCCGGACTGGACATGGGAGACCTGGATCTGAACTCTTGCTCTGAAACTAGGGACATGACCTTGGGCTCTTAACCTCACTGGACCTTAGCTTCCTAATATGTAAACAAGAGAATGAGAAGTAAAGAGGCTGAAAGGAGTACCCTGCAGTACAGTTCTGTGACTAGGAGACTCTGTGTCCTAGAATTCAACAGAAAAGTTAAGAAACTATTAAATAAAGCATTTCATGTTTCTAAATAATAGATTCTCTTAGCAAATAATACTACATGGAATTGCTTAACTTACCAGCCTCCAGAGAAGAAATCAGTAGAGCTATGAAACAAACAAGCCTAAGTAACACTTTCATATTCTCCTGGAAAAACAGGAATGGAAGAAAAACAGAAAATAAAAATGTTATTATTCCGTAAAATCTCTAAAACTATATACCTGTCCCCAGTCTCACCCCCAAGTCAAATAGATGGATAAATCTCTCTACAACATTAATGTAATCATGTTTCTGGATAGAAAATGAGGTTTAGGGGGAATAAACATTTTTTAACAGAATGTGGGAAAAACTTAAAAATAGTAAAACATCCATCATCTGTCCCGATACTCATTTCTAGTCTTGAATGCTACTTCAATTGCTCCTAAATCTTATCTAAGCTACAACCAAAGTGACTATTTACTAGACCCTAAACCAGCTGGCAGCTCTTACGTGGATTTGTTTCCCACCTGGGATGCACCCCACTAATAGGACCCACTTGCAAAAGTCTCCCTGCACTTCCAGGTCCAGCTCAAAGGTCACACCTTCATCTTATAAGGTAAGATACTAAATCATTTATATAAAATTATATAGCTGCATGATAATACACCAAAAAGGACTAAAAAAGATAATGATATATTAAAATTGGGTTAGTTCTTGTGGTTGGGGGGTTTCCCCTTCTCTGGAGCTTTTTATATAAAATTTCTACCATGAACATGCATTAATTGTATCAGAAAGTGAAAAACAAAAGCAAAGCCTCCACAGTTCCCCTTCTCTCCATGTGGCTTAGAAGGCACACCAACGCAGCATCAGCTACAACAGGCATAGATCAACGATATGGCTCTGTATTAAACCAAGGTCCTAGTAAGTTATTATTTTAATTATGTAATGCTTTGTTCACATACAGGCAGGGGTGTAATTAGATTAGGCACTTGTTTCATGCTGGAAGGAGACCATACGATTGCCTTATCTACTAAAACAAGATCGCTAAAATAGCAATTGAATGTGAAAAAGAAAAAACTTAATTTTGCCCACCTTTCTGAACTTCTCAAACCCAAATGAAGCTAATGTTTAGTATAGCCTCTTTTCCTTTCTGAGTGTTCCTGTTAGTTGCTCCTGAATGGGGACGTTAATGTACAATAAGCTCCAGTCTTGGACCTCCAAGGAACTTTTGCACAAATCTATTCAAGGGCTCCTGAGTACCTCAAAATCAACAGGCCCCAAACCAAACTCTCTCCACCAAACTGGCTCCCCCATCCCAGTGACAGACATAGCACTGCCCTGTACCCACCACCTCTTTTGAGGGCAGAAGCCACTGAGCCCACAGCATCTAGCACTGTGATTGGAACTCGGAAACCCTTAATAAGTTCTCATGAAATGAATTTTTAAAATGAACAAAAGAAATGGTTATCCTCTACCTGATTTCACTAAATGTGGCAATGTCCAGAGCAAATCATGCTTTGACAATTTTATGCTTTGAAAAAACCTGCCCTTTGATTTTTACAGGAGATTATGTTGGCCTATATTCTTATCAGTAGCTATACATTAATTGCAAACACAAAATATTTTAACCAAGATATCACTGATATAGAGTGTAATGATATGCAATCATTTGAATAATAGTTGAAAAATGTTCTATTTAAGAAGTGGTATTAAAAGGTATAAAAATAGGTATAAAAGGTATAATGTGCTTTTCAAATAAGTGTAGAAAAACAGACTCCACGCATGAGAGACACCCCACTTACCCCCAGCACAAGGAAAAGGGCCCACATGTCTGGCTCAAGCCTGAAACCTACCTAGAACAATAAGACTACATTTCTTACATGTCCTGTAATTTTGACTTTTACACTCAAAAACTGGCCTTCTCCCAAATTAGCCTAGAGTCATTGTATTATCATATTTACCTTTAAACTATACTCAGATTATTAAAATAACATAGAAGGCTTTGACATTTTACAGCCTGTGTTTTAGGTCCCTTTGCTACAGAAGAAAAAAAATGGATTAAAATGCTTCCCAATTACCAGTTCCAGGTCAATCAATTACTTGTGTTAGTTTATCAAAAATAAAATAAAGGAAATATAAAAAGAACACTGCCAGCTATTAGTGCACTTAGTTAGAAGATCAGGTTTGTTTGATTACTAGGCAGGCAGGTGAAAAGGAAGATGCCTGGCTGCCACGCATACAGAGCGCATTTTAAAATAAAATTTCAAATTAACTGTGAGCAAAAAACATTTAATAATTCTAAGTCCAAGTATGTAGTCTGCTGCCATAGGGCAGTGTAACCTTGGACATCCCTGGGCCTGTTTCCTCATTTGCACAGCCAGGCGATGAGTCAGACGATCTTAGACCCCTCGCTACGCTGAAGTCTATGAAATGTGGAAGGCAAGCCCCAAAGGTCCAGGTTTTACTTAGCCTGCCCCAGAACTGTTCTTCGAAAAAGCAGGATGGGATAGTGGCTCCTTCTCCCAGAGCAGGGGATTGAATCCATATCAGTCCCAGGATCCTAAGGTACGAGGTCAGCTCTAGGCCATGGGAATGGGGTTAGGGTCACATGACCAAAGAGAATAAGAACAGTGGAAAGGGCATAGGGAAAGATACAGCCAAGACTAAACAAATCATGCTATCAACACAAATCAACACAAACCCCATTATACTCTAAAGCAGGACAGAAATTCCGAATGTGAAGCTGAACCTGCCTGATCCTCATACTACCAGTCACTGAGAGGCAGCCAAGTCAGAAAGTCCCTCAACAATATCTGTGATCTACTGTATCTCTACCAGGCAGAGTGCTAGTGCCAGAGACAGGAGTAGTAAAAAAAATAAATAAACAAAATAAAATATTAAAGGAGAACCTTCTTCTCAAGACAGTCACAATTTAGGCATCTGGTCACATGTGATTGTAAGATATGTTCCACACACTCCATCAGTGGCACTCAGCCCCCATGCCTCAGTTTCCCTAACTGATGAAACAGGGAGAATGATAACACTATTCACTGACATTTGTTGTGAAGATTAAATGAGTTGTCCTCATTTAAGGGCTGAGAAACTTCTCTGACAAATGGTCATACTCAAATGTTAGCTGTTATAAATCACCCCACGCTCTGATGACAAATAGAGGTTTGAAAAAATGCCTTTAGACGTTCATTCATTTCTTTATTTACTCACTGCCAAATGTGACAATTGTGCCCAGCTGGTCAGGCTCAGTAGATTGAGTGTCGACCTGCAAACCAAAGGGTCACCGGTTCGATTCCCCAGTCAGGGCACATGCCTGAGTTGAGGGTCAGGTCCCCAGTAGGGGGCGCATGAGAGGCAACTGAACACTGATGTTTCTCTCCCGCTCTCTCTCTCTCCCTCCCTTCCCCTCCATCTAAAAATAAAATAAATAAAATATTTTTTAAAAAATTCGACAGTTGTTTATTGACTCCTACATACCTGTATCTACACTTGGCCCTAGGAACAAAAACAGGAATAATGACTCGGGGTCTAGCTCAAGGAGCTCTTCAGTCAGCAGGGAAAGTGGGCATGTCCACAGATAATTATATGGTAATAGCAGTGTGTCCACAGGAACAGAAATGCCCAGGGTGTGAGGGAGTCGGGGCCCTAACTCAGCCTGGACAGGGTCCCTGGAGGTGTTGGGGTGGTAGGGAGGGTGTGGACAAGGTCGGTCTGGAGCATAAACCAAAGGTGGGGTGTCACCAGGCAAAGCTGAGAGGCTGAAAATGCCCCAAACAGGAAGAGCCTTGCTGAGACACTGGGACTGCACTTTCTAGGTGGCCAAAAACTCACTTAAAGGTTTTAAGTCATGGGGTGGGGTACAATCAAACTTTGGTTTTCTATAGAAATGTTGGCACCTGTGCGGCATATAAACTGGAGACAAGGGGGGAAGCAGGGAAAGGAGGCTGCCACAGGGAGGTCCCGATGAGAGTAAATGCTGACATGAGCCACTACAGCAAAAGACACACAGAAGGGGTGTAGCTCAGACCTCTCAGCATCAAAGGAGGGGTGACCAAGTGGGTCTGGGACTCATCAGCCCTGATTCACTCAGGAGGGGGCCAGCATGGGCAGGTCTGGAGGGCAGGTTCTAACATCCAGACAGCCAGAGGAGATGTCCAGAGGGTGTCACCCTGGCACCACTGGGCCTGGGTCTCCTGGACTAGGTGAGTAGTGTTGCCTCCAACTAAAATCAAGAATTAGACTGTGAGGTGAAAGGTTAGTCAAATGGATAAGAGGGCTTGGAATGCACTGGAGCTGCAGAGGGTACAGTTCCTGAGCTGGACCTATCGTCACACAGGCCATTGCTATGGCTCTAGGAAAACAACCCTGGGGAAGTGAGTGAGCGGTAGCTCTTAATGGGTTGCAGACATCTTCAGAAATCTGATAAAATCATAAAATTGTCCCAAAGAAAAAAAGGTACCAAAAATAGTAATATATTTTGTATACAATGGGAAGTATTCTGGGACCACCTAAAAGAGGCTACAGGACTTCAGCTGACAGTGGGACCCTCAGTCGAACCAGCCCCGTTACCTCTAAGAAGGCTTTTCTTATAGAAAGTGGTCCTGCTGCTCAGGAGAGAGTCACCATCTTTAAGGGGTGCGTCTACCTGGGGAAAGAAGAGGACACAAGGGCGTAAGTTTAAATAAAGAATCTTAAAGTCACTGACTACCACACAGATCTCAACAGGAGCTAAAAAAAAAAAGAAAAGCTTATGAAAATAAGTCATATGTTTAAGGAGTGTACATTCCATAGTTTCAAAAATCTGGTCACAGGGTAAGGAAATCAAAGAGCTCCACACCACCAGCTCTTTCTGACTGATTACACACACACACACCTGGTACTCTGCTAGACACAGAGACACAGAAATGAATCAAACACCTCTGGGGACCTCACAGCCTAATGCACTTGGAGATTAAGGCTCAGAGAAAGGCACCAGATGCCAAAACAAAATGAATGGGCCATTTTTAAGAACAAGCACACTCGCTGAGTCCTCGCCTTCACTTACAACAAACACAGACGATAACTGCATTGCAAATTACATAATCTGAAGTACTTTCAAAACGGGTTAACTGTGTCTGCCTTCCCATTATGTCCTGGAGAAATTTCAACATTGATTCTCTGCTTCTATAGTTTACCGTTAGTACTTTGGTGTCTCGTATGTTTGAAGGTCTGAATCATTTCCTTAGGCCTTTGAAAAGCTTGGAAGCCCTAAGCATAAGGCCTTTTAATGCTCAATCCATAAAACAGCCTAACATTTTGCTTAGACAAAATGAACTAAATAACATTTTATTATTCACTTTGGACTTATGAGAAAGGACACAGCATAACATGAGGGTTCCAGAGGTACAGTGGCTCATCAACATGACTCATAACACGCCATGAAATCAATGGGAAGACTCCGTGATCCACGTGGGCACAGTACCAACACAGTGTTCCCCAACCTCCCATAGTGTGTCTCAGGAATGACAGCAGCTGATGGGAATTACATGGAGAACATCAGAGAAATTAATAGATTGGAGGGGGAGGACAAGGATGAGGAACGAATTTATATGGAAGACCCAGAGAACTTTTTACAGAGGAGTTAACACCCTATGTCCCCCTAAACACTTAACTTTCCCTCTTCCTCTTCACAAGAAATTTTATATTACTTTCCTCCACTTCCTGTCTGCCACTAAACAACACTGCCAGTTGCCTCTTATGCTCATTGTTCCTCTTAGACACGCTGCCAGGCCATCACCAGCTCAGAGTCCCTCAATGCAAAGGGCCCTTAGTCTCCATCTTCCTGGACGGTGCTGCAGCACCCGGCCTTACTCACCACCTCCCTCCTATCTGGCTTCCTGGGATAAGGCCACACCCACCCTGCTCTTCTACCTGCATCTTCCAGCTCACAGGGGCCTTCTAAGCTCTGCTGCCTGCCTGTTTGTATGCACTGAGCCACTCTTCCTCAGCAGGGCTTCTGGGCTGCTTCCCGGGACTGTCGTTCCATTCTACCCATCCTAGCTGGCCAGCGTCTGCTGTGACTCTGCCCAGCTCTGAACAGATTCTGATCAGAGGCCTCTCCTAGGGACCTTTAAAAAAAATGCCTTCCTCCACTTCCAGGAATGCCAAGTCACAGAGCTGCTCCCTCTGGCAGCAATGGGTGGCTCCCCTGGTTGCCATCCTTCCCTACCTAGGCCAGAGGGGGAAAGGTAAAGGGCAGCACTTCTTTCCCACACTCCTATAAAGAAAGCCCCATCCTATACATTTTGCATGTGGTAAGAGCACAATAAATAGCTGTGAAGGAAAGGGAAGAAGGAAGGAAGGGAAAAGGGAGGGAGGGAGGGAAAGAGTAAGGAATCCACCCTCCACCTTCGCATTAGACATAAGGACAAAAACCTGGCATAGAATCAAGGGGGGAAATGATGAACTATGGGTATTAAGTATAAGTCATAAAACAGAAAAACAAAGGGAATCATTACTGGAGTCTAGAGATGGCCAGGAATCATTCTGGAGAAGGTAAAAACTAAAGGAACTAGACAAAGGGCTCATCACCAGAAGGCTGGGAGAGTGGCACTAGAGACCGAAGCTATCAATGACAGAAGAAAGAGCAGGTAAGTCAAATCTTCATTCTTCAGAGGTGACTTTGCAAAGTCCATCATGATTTTTGAAATTGGTTTATAGTAACATTCAAAATATAATTTTAGAAAATATCGACGATAATAGGGACTTCCGATCAAGAAGGTGGCGTATGCAGACATAGTTCACCTCTTCACACAACCACATCAAAATTACAACTAAAATATAAAACAACCATTAGTCGGAATCATCAGAAATCGAGTTGAATGGATGTATGAAAGCTAGAGAATTAAAGAAACCACATCCATCCTGACTGGTAGGAGGGGAGCAGACACTCAATGAGCTGATCCCCCACCCATGAGTAGGGGATAAAAATTCAGGAGGAATATTGCAGGAGTGAGGAAACCCAGCCCCACACCAGGCCCCCCAGCGCAGGGTTCCAATACCAGGAAGGTAAGTCCCCACAACTTCTGGCTGCAAAACCTAGCAAGGAATGAGTTGGTGGAAGGAACTGCCGAAGCTTCAAGCAGTTCCTCTTAAAGAACCCACACATGGACTCACCTACTCAGATTCACTCCCTCTGGGCTTTGGTGCCAGGGTGGTGGCTTTAAGGGAACCAGCAGCATGCAGGGAAAGGCTGAGGTGCCTGGCATCAAGGCAAGGAGAGGCCATTGTCCCTTTTCTGGGCCCTCCAACCATGGAGTCTAAAGGCTGGTGCCATATTTGAGACTCCATCAACCTGGCTAACACTGTTTGGCCCCTCTTGGAGATCCCAAGAGACTCCTCTCCACCCAGCCTATGGGTCCACCCAAGCTGTTTTCCATATGAATGACTGGTCTTGGCTCATGCTGCACAACTTCCTAAATCCTCTCAAACAAACAACAGCTGGCTTCATTGAGCCCCAGGCTCTGCACTAGGAGCAGCCAGCCTAGATTTACAACTTCAATTGCCTGGGAATCTCCAAGCCCAGCACAAGTAGCAGCCATCTCGGATTGCTTTATAATTCAGGCACGGTGGCTCTGGGCAAAACACAGGTCGGGGCTGACTTTGGCCTGTACCACCCGTGAAACTTCAGGACCAGTGCACCCAGTGGACAGCTATAGGCCAGGTGGGAGTACCACCACCCCGCCCCTCATGGCTAACCAAGCTATGGTAAGTGGTCACAGCCAATCCTTGCAGTTGACTGACCAGGGTAAATCCCTCCCATTGATCTGCTAACAGCAACAAAGGCTCAACTACAAGAGGAAGGTATACTCGGCCCACAAAAAGGGCACACCTCAAGTGCCTAACCTGGGTGATAGGGGAGGCTGTACCACTGGAATCTACAGGACACCTACTACATTAGGGCACACTACCAAGATAAGGAGTCAAAGCAGCTCCACCTAATACATAGAAACAAACACAGGGAGGATGCCAAAATGAGGAGACAAAGAAACATGGCCCAAGTGAAAGAACAGGTCAAAACTCCAGAAAAAGAACTAAACAAAATGGAGATAAGCAATCTGTCAGATACAGACTTCAAAACACTGATTATAAGCATTCTCAAGGAACTTAGTGAGGACCTCAGCAGCATAAAAAAGATTCAGTCAAAAACAAAGGTTACACTAATTGAAATAAAGAACAAGTTATAGGGAAACAACAGTAGAGTGGACGATGCCAAGAATCAAATCAATGATTTGGAACATAAGGAAACAAAAAACAACCAATCAGAACAACAAGAAGAAAAAAGAATCCAAATAATGAGGCAAGTGTAAGCAGCTTCTAGGAAAACTTCAGAAGGTCCCATGTTTGCATCATAGGGGTGCCAGTAGAAGACAAAGAGCAAGATATTAGAAACCTATTTGAAAAAATAATGAAAGAAAACTTCCCTAATTTGGTGAAGGAAATAGACATGCAAAATCCAGGAAACAAGATGGATGCAAAGAGGCCCACTCCAAGACACATCATAATTAAAATGCCAAAGGTTAAAGATAAAGAGAGAATTTTAAAAGCAGCAAGAGAAAAGAAGTTAGTTACCTACAGGGGAGTTCCCATAAGACTGTCAGCTGATTTCTCATAAGAAACTGCAGGCTAGAAGGGACTGGCAAGAAATATTCAAAGTCATGATAAGCAGGGACCTACAGACAAGGTTGCTCTACCCGGCAAAGACATCATTTAGAATTGAGCCTATAAACAGCTTCTCAGACAAGAAAAAAACTAAAAGATTTCATCATCTCCAAACTACTATTATATGAAATGTTAAAAGGATTTATTTAAGAAAAAGATCAAAAGTATGAACAATAAAATGTCAAAAAATATATATCTATCAACAACTGAATTTAAAAAACAAACTAAGCACTCAAGAAGTTCAGAGACAGAATCATGGATATGGAGTGTTTGAAGGTTTGCAGATAGGAGGAGTTGTGGGAGGATAAGTGAAGAGGTGAGGGGATTAAGAAGTACAAATAGGTAGTTACAGAACAGCCATGGGGATGTAAAGTACAGTATAGGAAATGGAGTAGCCAAAGAACTTACATGCATGACCCATGGACATAAACAATGATGTAGGGATTTCCTGAGGGAGTAGGGGGTACTGGGAGGAGGAGGACAAAGGGGGAAAAATCAGGACAACTGTAACAGTATAATCAATAAAACATAATTAAAAAAAGAAAATATTGACAATAATAAAAAGTCACAGAATTATTTCACCATGTGATTTTTGCGGATGAATCTTCCACATAAAACAATTAAAGAAAAGCAAAAGATTACCCCCCCACAAAAGTAACCAGAAATTAACCAGTGCTAACACATTGCTCCCTCTTCCTACCTGAAATGCAGTGATGCCTATGTTACCTATGAAATTTCCTGGATTCCCTAACACCCTCTCCAGAGCAGCTTCCAGCTGACATGCAGAGGTGAAGTGGTGCGCCAAGGTACTGATGCCCAGCCCAGAGCAGTCAGCTGGAGCACAGACTGGAGGTCTGTGCCAGTCATCAACCCTGCTCCAGCAGTCTGGTCCATTCACTGCAGGATATCAAGTGTGGAAACAGGAAGCGCAGCTTTCTATGGCAATCACATGAAAAAGCTGGCCATTATGGACTTCCCAAGTATAGCTCCCTTTACTTTTTGGTAATTATGACATATTTTCAAACATCAGTATATGACAGCATTACTATTTGGTACATGGAACTTACCTACATAGTAGCTTGTTTATTAAAGATAAAATGAAAATGCACATTTGAGACATGAAGAAATTTCCTACTAGACCCAGAATGAGAAATTTCAACATGGACTAAATTACAAAAGCAGAGATTATGTATAAGAATTAACAACGAGCACACTGGCCCCCCAAAGAAGCCCCCACTTCCAGGAAGGACTGCGGTTATCTATAGCACCGCCCTGTCACTCTTCAAGAAATTCCATACTCAGTGCATACACATGAAAAGTGACTGCTAGGGAACAGAGGGGTGTCACAAGAACCCAGGCAGCTTCCTCAAGACCCAGGGCCCCAGTGCAGGGGGAGGGGGCATTTGTTCCTATTTATGACTATATGGCACCTATTATCTCCTTCTTATTCTTGAGGAATTTCCCACAACATTGAGGAATTTCCTTCTCATTCCTGAGGATTCCCCCCACATTGTGAATCTTGCCCTTCAAGACAGAAGCCGGCATGGGACAGAGGTGGCACACATCAGACACACCCCTGACATCCTGGGGATTCATGAGCAAGGTAGCACAAGTGTGGGGCTGGTGGCAGCAGAGGCACCTGGCTCTGGGGGCAGTGTCCAAGTGAACACAGGCTGCGACGTCCCACAATGCAACTGTACACAGCAGCATTCCATGCTGTTTCTATCCACATTAACCTCCAAGCCTGACTCTTCAGCCTACCTCCAGCTCCATCCCATGTAGTGAGTGGCCCTGAGGATGCAGAGGTAGACATCCTAATCCACATGTCCACATCCATCACCCCAATAAGGCCCTGCCCATTCCACACATCACAGAGGCACACAGACTGTGGAGTCCATGAGGGACACTCCAGGACAGGGGCCTGAAGAGGCCCTAAAATCAGAGTCCAGGCTATTTGGGCAGGGAATTCCAGCTGTCCCACAGGGTCCGTGGATCATGGCCAAGATGGAGGTGCTGGTTAAGTACCAAGTAGGCACATGGTCTTGGCCTCTAGACTCCTGGCATGCCCAAGCATGCAGCTGGCTAAGGAGCAGGGCAGGACCCTCCAGGACCTGGGTGGAACCTCTCCTGCCTGGGCATAAGGGAAGGTGCAGGAGCCAAACTTCTGCCGAAACCCAAGAAGAGAGACAAGACAATAGTAGGTGACTGCTCCTTTTTCCTGGGGCCAGACGTAGCAGAGCCCCACTTCTGCAGTTGAAAAGGAAATCCTATTGGTAATTTCCACATTCCACTTCATACCAACTCACTCTTCACACTGACTGCCTAAAAAATAAATACACAGCATAATTTAATAAGCTTTGCATCCCAAACATTAATTAATATGTACATATATGTATATTTGACATGATGAAGAAATGTTCAGAGAATCAGGCTCCCACTAATTGACTATAACCGAGAAGTGACTGTGGATGAGTCCCTGGAAAAAGCAAGGACTGAAGCAGTTTCTTTAGCTCACAAAATGTCACAACCTCCATTTTCCATTTAGAACCAGTGGGAACATGTATGAGGAATAGGCCATAATATTAAAACAAAACCCAAAATTATTACCTTCACCTGTTACAAGGAATCAAACAGCTATTAAACAGTCTCTAACACTGTTAAGAGCAAAAATGTCAGTTTTAAAGAGAAGACATATAGAAACTTACTTATAAAGTTCTTGAAGAAAACATTTGAGAATTCTGTACTTACCCACAAGGAGAAATTATAGGTAGTCAGAGAACTCAGAGTCTGTGATTTACCCAAAGATATTCTGGGGGGAGTTATCACTTTTATATTAGAGAAAACATGGCTATATTTTAAAGTGGAAAGAAAAATCTCCAATAGATAAAACATAAAGTGTCAAAGAAACAGTCCTTAAGGTGAGGCACTCGGTTGAGCATTTATTCTTCATTTCCCAAGGGGAGTCCTTTGGTGGGAAAATCTGAGAGGCACTGCTTTCTGTCAACACCCACAGTCAACTCTGTTTGTCCTACTTGTTAGAAATGTTAGCACCAGGGTCCCGCAAACTCACACCCATGGGGTCAAACAGACAGGGTGCATAACCCTAACTACTGAGGAGGCTTCCAGAATGGAAGAGAGGAAAGGAGAACATGGAAGTGACCCTAGAGGAGTCTCCAAATGTGACATGGCTGTTTCTGTTCTGCAGAGATGAGTGACATACACTCCACCACACACACATATCCTAAAACCCAGCTGTGTGTTCACCACGGCTCTCATGGATTTTCCTCCAAGAAAAAGCTTTACAGAACTATAAGCAAACAAAACTACTCCATGACAGAGGCAACAGAAACATTCAACATCTCAGAAATCCTCAAATCCCAAGAAATGTTGAAAACTTGTCAACCTTCCAATCAGCAGATGGGGCCCAAAGCCTGGCTCACAGTAGACTTACATGACCATTTACCTATACAAATGAAGGAAAGAGCCTTTGTTAGTCATGAAAGGATCTCATGCACATGGATATGAAGATAAAACAAAGATCGCCACAGAGCTTTTAGTGTTGCCATGAGATCCAAGTTATTCAGTTATTAGAAGGCATGAAGCCACCAGATGGGTGGTTTAACCTGAGCTTCCAGGGCACAAGGGAAAATAAAGCACAGAGGATTCCTGTCATAAGAGGGGTCCGGAGAGGAATGAGCATACTCAAGCTTCTTGACCACTAAGTTGGAGAGTAACAAGGTTCTCATTTTGCCCCTTGATACCTCCTAGCATCCCTTGCCAACAGGAACTGGACCCAGAAACAAGAATGGTTCTGGTCTCTGGTCTCTGGTCCTTTTTTCAATGCTCTGCCTTGCCCTTTCCAGTTTCTTTTGTCCTTCCACACAGCTCTACTCAAGGCCCCTGCTACATAAGACTCGTCAAACTGTTGACTGTCAGAATGACCCCAAGCACTGCTTTCTGTCAGGTGAGAACCATAGATCTACAGTAGTCTCAGAAAACTAGGCATCCTCCAAAAGCATTTTTTGCTTTCATTTCTGTGGATTTTCTATTGAGGTAAAATATGCATACAGTAAATACACAACAAATCTTAAGTACACAATTCCATTAACTGGGACAACTGTATATACCAGAGATATCCTTTCAAGATAAAAACCATCTATATCTCCTGTAAAGTTCCCTTGTGTGCCTTAGTTGACAGCCCCCCACTGCACCTGACCCCCACCATTTTCATTTCTATTACCATTTTCATGATCCTTGGACAATTAACATGAGTTACCCCTGGACAGCCAGCTTACATCCTATCGGTACCCTGGTTCTTAAGGGCACACGTGTGGATTAGTGCTTTACTCACTTCCTAGCAAGTGATGTGAGGAAAGCAGTGGTTCTCAAAAGGCCAGTATGACCCCTGAGAAAGAATTTTGGAAATTGTGGGGAAGAGGATGCTTTGCGTGATCACAATTCATTTAGTGCTAGAAGCCAGGGATGCTACATTTCCAGAACAATGAAAGGCAGCTCTTCCCAGTAAAGACTTGTCCCTCATCCTGCATGACTCCAGACATCACACAGACATTCATGCCAATGGAAAATGTCATTTATCATTTCTGAGCCCAGCAGCTCACTCTGTCCCACACTTATATCAAGTACATGCAGGGTAGGTCCGAAGTAGATTTACAGTTGTGAGTACATGAAACACAGTGTTCATTCTTATATTATTATTTATTAATTATTATATTTTCCATATGAACAATAGTAAACATACTTTTGCCCACCCCTGAATTGTTGGTACGCTTTTCATACATACTGGCCTTTCCAGTAATGTACTAACTGTGAAAATTTGAACACTGGCCTTTGAATACCATCAAGACTGACCAAGAGTCACTCATCATTCAGTGGTATTTGGATCTCCACCAGGACTCATCTATTCCAGACTGCAATTGTGGCTGTCCTAGAGTTAGTCCAAGTAGAGCACCTGGTGGTCTCATGAGGTTCTAGTTTGGCTCTGCCCAAGTGTCCACACACCAAAATACACAATTTTAATACAAATTACTTCTGTATACTTTTTATATCTAGCTATCACATTAATTATATGTTATAGGTATGTTTAATTATATTACCTCAGAATTTTTAAAAGGGTGTTTTAAAATATTTACATTAAAGAGGGGTATTGGGTTTTGAACAAGGTGCACAGCACTAAACTAAAGTGACAGCATCTAACTCTTAATTTAACTCTTGGTCAAGATCACTGGCTGCATTTTCAGGGGTCCACAAGTTCTCCAGTTTGGGAAGCCAAATGTGCAGGGCCCAGGGAGTCTTGACACCCCCCACCCCATTAGCACCCTGAGTCCAGCTGAAATGCAGTTACCAACTCCACTTTCACTGGGAGTCATTTCAGAAGACAGGCCCAAACTTGTTCTCAAATGGGGGCCTTCGGGAGAAAATTCTGTCTTCTCTGTACCAAGAATGCTTTCACTTCTCCTGAGCACTTCTTTTCCATCTTGAAAACACAGCAATTGTACCCTGCCAGGATTCCTATCTCCCACTGCCTGCAAGAATGTGTATTGGTGTTGTCAACCCTGGCTATATATTAGAACCATTTGGGGGCTTTAAAAATACCAGCACCTGGGCACACCCTTGGCGATGTTAATCTCTTCGCTCTGTGGTCCAGCCCCAGCATTTCTCAGAGTGCCAAGATACAGACAGGATCAGAGCAACAGGTTCATCTTCACATCTGCAGCCTCACTTAGCAACATATATAGTTCAGTGAGGTTTATATTTTACAGTAGTCCTCCCCTATCCATGGGGGATACTTTCCAAGATCCACAGTGGATGCCTGAAACCATGGATGATACTAAACCTTATATATAGTATGTTTTTTCCTCTACATACACATCTTTTCACTTAAAGGAAGCACTTTATGGCTTCTCTTTGGCGTATCTGAATGGCCAGCGTCACTACTCTTGAGCTTTAGGCCATTATGAAGTAAAACCAGGGTGGCTTGAACACAAGCACTGCAATTCTGTGACAGTCAACCTGATAAGTGACAAACGGATGGGGAGTGTATACAACACGGAGACACTAGACAAAGAAATGATTCACAGCCCAGTGGAACGGAGTGGGACGGTGAGAGATTTATGATGCTTCTCAGGACAGCACACAATTTAAAATTTATATTTCTCAAAATTTTCATTTATTATTTTCAGACTATGGTTGATTGTGGATAACTGAAACCATGGACAGTAAAACTGTGGATCAGGTGGGGGACTACTGTACTCATTTCCAGACCCAGGCTCCACTTTATCTCTTCCCTTTGTCTCCATTTTGTCTCTACTCTTGTTTTTGTTTCACTGTATTTTTATTTATTTATTTATTTTTATTATTGTTCAAGTATAGTTGTCTCCATTTTCCTGCCTCCAGTTTCCCCCGCCCTACCCACCCCCACCTCCCAACCTTACTCCTTTCGCCCTTTGTCTTTGTCCATGGGTCCTTTACACATGTTTCTTGACAATCCCTCCCCTTCTTCCCTATGTTATCACCCTCCCTTCTGGTTACTCTCAGTTTGTTCTTTATTTCAATGTCTCCGGTTATATTTGCTTGTTTATTTGTTGTGTTGATTAGGTTCCACTTATAAGTGAGATCATATGGTATTTGTCTTTCACTGCCTGGCTTATTTCAGTTAGCATAATGCTCTCCAGTTCCATCCATTTATGGCATTTTATAAATCCCTCCCAGAACAGGTGGGAATAAAAAAAGTTGCCTCCATTATTCCACCACATTCATGAAAAGAGGAGACAGTACAGAATCCAAAGGCATGCAGGTGACCAGAGGCCTTGAGTAACCACAGCCCTTTTCATATTTGGGGCCCCTCTTACATGCTCCCACATGCTTGGCATGGGCAGGAGACTGCAGCAGTGCATCCTGGCCACAGCCAGCAATCAGTGGGGGAAACAAAGCTGCTGAGAGTGCAGATCCTATCAGCCCACCTGACAGCCTCAAAGAGAGGAAAACACAAACCAAGCACCTGTGGATAGCAACTGATGGGAAATATGGGGCTGGGCTCTGGTCAGGGAGTCACAGTGCATCCTGATGACCTTTGTTCTCAAAAGCCAAAAGTGCACAGTGGGTCTGTCATGTAGAATAATAATAAAATCTCTGTACTTCTCTACCCACAAGGCTATGGTAGTTTCACTGCAATTATCTAGTTTTACCACTTTGAAAATGGGACATTCTCTCCGCAACATCCCTACCTGCTTCCAAGTGGACACCCACCTCCCACTGGTATATCCCAGCCACAGGTTTCCCATCTGTCCTGGTCCAGATGCACAGCACAGCCACAGTCTATGTCACCATCCCTTCTATTCTTTAGGGAACCAAGGAGCTGTGTCTGTGTCCATCATCTTCTTGCCCTCTCCACTGGAGAGGCTGATAGTGTCCTGCCTGTGAAGAGCCAGTGTAGCCACGCCATGTTCGAAGGGGCAAATTTCATAGCACCCCCTTATGCAGAGCAACTGCAGATGTCCTGTGACATCACCCAGAGCACTCATGTCTGTTAGAGGGCATGATTTTCATCTATGTTAGTCACTGTTCTATCTTCAGTACTTCGAAAAGTATCTGGCATATAGCAGACATTCAATAAGTATTTTTTAAATAAATAAGTGAATCTAATATTAAGAAGTGTTTCACTAGTAGTAAAGGAATTACTCAAAAGATGGTAGTTGTCTCAAAGCCATAAAGAAAGGCTTGTTGTCACATTATGCCATACCAGGCTCAGTAGAGCTTATTAGAAATGGAGGATTTGGTCATGTGACAATGCAGGTCAGCTATCCTTTTTGGAACCACATGGAGGTGACCCAAAGGTGGACAGGTGCAAGTGATCTTCACACACAGCTGAATGTCAGCGAGCCAAATGAGATGGGAAACAGACCAGGGGTCTACACCCTTGCTCCCATCAAATCCCCATCCCATAGCTGCACAGTAAATTATGAGGGGCCGGGGGGTGGTCAGCTTCCCCAGCACCACTCCTGCCTCCCCTCAGTTCATCAATAGGCACAGAGGGGTCCCATTTTGTACATTCACCTTCCAGAAGCTTTGCACCAAGCCAGGTGACCCAGACATCACATTCCATGATGGATACATCTCAGCTTACCTTTTCTCCATGGCTCAGTGGCCCTTACTCAGTTTCTAAGCTCTGTAGCTGAAACCACTGGAACATGCCCATCTGACAAGCATCCCCGGTACCCAGGAAACTCTGCAGACAATTGCCCCTGGCAGGAATATGCACACTCTGCTAGCAGCATTCCTCCCTCCCAGCTGAGCAGAGGAAAAACCCTGGTAAACAGGAACTGCTGGGAACCATTCTGCCATAAAGTAGAAGGTATCGTATTTGAAGTTCAGAACTCTCTCTCTCCTTCTGGGTGCCCATTCTCCAAGTTAGTCACCTTGCTAAGCTTCTGCTTCCTTTGATGTGAAAGGAGATTGTTAACAGTGTCTCTCACAAGGCTGTTGTAAGGATGAAAGAGCAGTAACTGTAAACGGCCTTATAAAATGTACAGTGCTGGACACGCCTGTTGTCAGTAATTAAAGTCATCTTGGTGTCTATATCTATACCACCCAGCATCATCCTTGATCTGGAGGGTCCACAAGTCACCCTACCCCACTGTGGTCAGGGAATTCATCCCTTATTTTGCCTGATCCTTCTGAGGCTAAAAACCCTTAGAAGGTAAACTCCTGTACCCCTAAGAGGGACACTCCTAAACCAGTTGAACTTGGCCGGACTACAATCCCTGGAAGCAATTTACACACACACACACCACATACGTGCGCACACACCGCACAAACGTACCTACAACAAGTATCCAGAACGATCGGCAAGTCCCCTCCCCCCAAAGAGATGTGAACCTTTATCCAGCTCCAAACAGGAATAGAAACAAAGAAGAGCCCCACTGATACAAACTGAAGACCAAGGGTAACAGAAAGAACGTTTTCTCCGCGCTTCAGAAAGGAAAGGTGACGCTGCGAAGCTGTCCCAGCCACAAACCGTCCCCCACCTGCGACCTCGCCCCGCCAGCTCCAGTGTTCTCCTACCTGGGCGAGCCCCGTGGGGCGTCCGGGATCGCAGCCGAACAACGGTGCTCGAGCCACGGGGCAGGACAGTCACATTCCCACCGCTCCTGGGGCGCCGGCCGGCAGCAATCCGTCCTCCGGCCACCGTCGCGCCAGTTCCGGGCAGATTCCCGGCAGAGGGCGCGAACAGCGGGCACGAGCAGAGCTCAACCTGGGAGCCGGGACTGCGGACAGGACTCCTGCTCCGAAGCCACGCAGGCCGGGGGCGGGCAGAGGGCGGAGACTGCAAGGCCCGTCCACACGGCAGACAGCCAGTGAGGTGGCCTGGTGCCCCACCTCCGCCCGACCCCGTCCAGACTCCGCCCAGTGCCGCTCTGGGTGACTGGGCCCTCGGAGGCTGCTGTACATTCCTAAACTATGGCCCAGGGACAGCAACTGTGGCCCCATCCGAAGTGAATTGGAACTTCTCACCTAGAAATCTCAATCGTGCTACCACCCAGCTGCTAAACTCCTCGACAGGAGTTCGGGCAGGAAGGAAACACACTTTTGTTCGCAGAGCCTGGGAGAGAGCTGTTCCCCAGCGCTTTGTGAACTTGGACAGGTCATTAGCCTCTTTGTAACTCCGTCCTCTCTTCTGTGAAAAGAGATCCTAACAGCTCCCGTCTCATGGAGTGATTGGAGAGATTAAATGAGTAGCTAGTGTAAACCAGTGCACAGAGTTGGCATGACGCTAGAGTCATCTGATACTCTGTTATCGTTATGCCCCATATGAAAAAGCAGTTTACACGTGGCACAGTCTTGATACCAGGCTTCTCGGAGAGAACAGGTATTCTCTTAACCTTAAAACCCACTTACTCCCACCCACTCATTTTGCAAAGGAAGTTCTTACTCAGAGAAATGCAAGGAATGGCGAGGGTCACACCTAAAACTCCGTGCAAGGCAGGAAGGGCTGGAGCCTTGGCAGTTCCTAAGCCTGCTCTTCCCAGGCCACTCCATGCCCCCAGCAAGTGACTGGAGCCCCGCCTATTCTAAGGGCTTACTGGGCCATCTTCCCAGAAGGCATTGATTGCTTCCTTCCTAACACAGCACACCATCCCTTCCTGTGTCCTTTCCAGGTTGGGCCAGGGCTTGCCTTCCTACCCCATGCCTTGATATCCCCATTAGAAACTCAAGAATTAAGTTAACCCTGGCTCAAAATTCTGGACTGGAGGAAAGTATAAAGGAACAAGCAGCAGTAATTCATCAGCGCTAACACTGCCTTGTAGCATGGCATAATGACAATTTCTCATTTTTTAAAAATCTGGTTCCAGAGCTTGTATGGTTCCTCTTTCTCAGGAGAACAGGCTCAAATCTGAATCTAGTGATATAATATTATCATAATTCAACAGAAGGATCATCTCTTAGTGTCCCTTTTTAGAGTGCCGGTTCTCATAACCTTGATTACACATTAGAAGCACTGGGGAGATCTGGACCCCCGATGTCCAGATCGGTCATAGCAGAATCTCTGAGACTGAGGCACACACATCAGTGTTTGTGAAGCTCCCAGGTGATTCTGCTGTGCAGTCAGGGTTGTGAACAACTGTTCTTACAAGCTCCCTAGTGATATCCTTACTCGGAACCCTCCACCTGAAGCTACTTCATCACGTGTGTTCCAGTGGCAGTCAGTGAGCGCTGAAATAGGTGAGCCTGGCTCCATGCCACAGAACTAGCCTGGAAGCTCTATGCTGATGAACATAAACTGGTCTTGCTGTTTATGTAATAAAGGTTTTTGAATAGTTTACAAACAGAAAGTAAAAATGATTTGTGCAATAATGTTGAAATACAATTATACTTTTATTTTTCTTTACATTCTGACACCTCCCACCCACCCCTACCCCAAATGCCCTGATGAACACTTGGGGCCCTAGACTCAAGTAGGACTCTCAAACGCCCTCACAAATGGAAATAGGATTTGAAGACCTCCCCTGCTCACCTATTACCACTGTTCTATCTGGGACCTCAAATTCACCTCCTCCCTTACTCAGCCATGCTGACCACTTTCCCTCTCTCCTCCCTTTGTTTCCTCTCCTAGGTAACACAGGTGTCCACCTGCCTTGCTCCACCCTCTGGGTTGGAGGCTTCATGAGGGGCATACTGTCATGCCTATAGCACTCTCTGCTCTGTTTCTAGCATTGCACAAATGCCCTGAATGAAGTGTGTGCTTCAGTGTAACACAGCGCTTCATGAAGATGGTGATAGATGTGTTTGGCAAAAACTTATAAGAAACAGAAAGAGTTTCCATCGCCTTGGGACACCTTCTAGAATGTGTCTTCCTCACTATTCTCCCACCTCTGAAACTTTTAAAGTGGAAGACCTGACTGTCTGCCATCGCTGGGGATAAATTCCTTAAGAGAGACCATATTCCCTAAGGATTTTCAGTCTGTCTCCTACCTTTCAAGCTGCTTAGGTCGTGGGAACATTTTGGGGAGGGAACCTAATAATGCACATAAAAAAAATCACACTGACCAGTACAACCTGATCTGATGATCTGAAAAATAAAACATTCCCTGTGGCCTATGTGGCAGAGCATTTTGAAGGATAGTTTATTATAAACATGAACAATCACTTGAAAACTTTAAAGAGGAAGCATTGATGGGCTTGTTTCCTTGAATTCCCCAAAGCCAAGTGTTGAAGAACTTTGAGCATTGACTTTATATCATAAACCATTAAGTTCAGAAAAATGTATACTGATGTACAAGCATTGTTTTTCCCACTCAAAGGGGCAGAGTTGACCAATGGTGGGAAGAAAAGCAGAGGGGAGATGGCTGGTGTTTATTGACCCCAAAAGGTGTCTGAGAGGTGGCATACTTCCCCCATTTCCCACCACCACCAAATAAAAGATACACTGGCCTTCTCCTGAGAGGAGGGAATAATGGGAATCTTGGAAGAAAGAAGCATTGCTGGGCTTCCCGGGTGTAGACCTAGACACCATCAGTGTCATACAAAATCCCCATGTCCAGCATGGCCCATGCCAAGGCACAGCACTGATGACGGAACTACCTGGGTCTGAGGACAAAGTACAGTGCATCCCAGAGCACTCGGAGTGCCCAAATCTTCAAAGTGGCTGCAAAGGGGCTGAGAAGGCCAACATCAAGAGGAGCTTCTGTAGTTGAGGACTACAGGGCAACGGTGATCTCAGCTGGGGTCAGTAATTCCTGAGAATGTCCTATGAACAGAACCCCTGCCTGGATGCCAGACAGAACAAGACTTAAAAGCTTTGCCTATGCTCTTCTCCTCTACCAACCCCAAAGAACTCCAGTTACCATCCAGAGGCAAGAAGCCATTTGGAGAGGAAAGAATTTTGAATAGATTGTGATACTGCCCCAAGAAGACTTGGTCTTAAACCACTGGAGACTAAACAACTCTGAATTTGCAAGGTTTTTTTTTTTTTCTTCCTAGTACCAGATGGAAATAAAGATTCATGAGCCAAATTGACTTGAATTGTGGAAAATTTTAAAAAATAACATTTTTACTCATGGGGCCTCCGTGATTCTTGCTACAGGGTTTTTTTTGTTGGGTTTTTTTTTTTTTTTTTTTTTTTTTTGTTATTTATGGAACTGCTAGCAACCACTCACAGAGTCGCGGTGTTCCCTGAGATAGATTTAAAAACCACTGCCCTAGATGGACTTCCTTCTACAGCCTGATTTTCTGCTCCTTTCACACATTTTCCATCTGCTGACCTCCAAATAACCACTTTTTGAGTCTGTGCCTTTTATTAGTTTTTCATCACTGCAAATTCTCAGTTTTAATCAGCTCAACACCTTCCCTTTCTCTAAGCAGTTGTATGTGTGTGTCTATGATCATCTTTCTATACAGACTCTTCTGATTGGCAAGGCCTCAACAAATCAGGAAGTCACATGTGAACTAGAGATGAGAGCTGCTGAGAAAGTATAAAGTATGAGAAGAATGCCATGGGCAAAAAACTTTTTTTTAACCTCCTCTGGGAGAGGTGGAAGAAAGGATGGACATGGCAGGCAGCCCAGACAATGGGTTTTCTAATTGCAGCTTTAATCATGCTCAATGAGGCAAATGACTGAAAGAGGAGTCCTGCATCTGTTTTTTCCCCATGCTAACACAGAAACAGCACAGCAGGGTCCAGAGGAAACTGAATTAGTAACTTCTAAGAACTGCTGCATCTAGCAGAACTGGACTGGTAGCCCCTCTCTTCTGCCAGCTGTTTTTGATGTGATGATTGTGTCAACACATGAAATGAAAAGCACAAAAAACCAAACCATCCACTGCTATTCAAAAGGCTTATAAACTGTCATTTTCTTCTTCTTCAAGATGGTGGTGAGTAGGTGGAAGCTTCACTCACCTCCTCCCAGGAACAAACTGGAATTACAACTAAATTAAACAACAATCATCCTGAATAACCAACTGAGGACTAGCTGAAGAGGAGTCTTATAACCAAGTATTTACAGGAGAAGTCTCTTGGAGACTGGTAGGAATGGCAGAGATGTAAAAAAGGTTGCTTCCACTCCCACGGGCAGAAGCTGAGGTTCCAGAGGAATATCTCAGCTGCAGGGGATGCCTGAGAGGTGTGGGGCCTAAACCCCAAGCAAGGCTCCCCAGCCCAGAGCACCAGAGCCAGGAAGAGGTATCCACATAACACCTGGCTGTGAAAAGCAGCAGGGTTTCTATTCACCAGAGAGAGAAAGGAGTCCACTGGAGAAACAGGTGCCCTCTTAAAGGGCCCATACACAAAATTTCATTCACAACCATTCGCCCTGGTTTCTGGTAGGGGGAGGACAAAGCACACTAGCGTGGTGTGAGAAGAGTATGTGGTTTGTGGCTCTGAGGAGAGACCTAGAGGGACCAAGATCCCCGTGCTGAGTCATTTTCCTACACTTCAGTCACCATCTTTCCTGGGTGGAGCACTCCCTTCTCTGCGGCATCAGCCTGTGGAAAAGCCATAGCCCCACTCTCTGGATTCCTTCTCACCCCACTCTGAAGAGCTCAGGCCCTGCTGAGGAGTCAGCTGCCTTGCCCAGGCTGTAGAGATCTGGGTAGGCTTAGGGGATGTCAGTGACTGAGTTGTCTGGCTTCGAGGCAGAGGCCGTTCTTCCCACTTTCCCATGACCCTGACTGTCACTTTCTTCTCATGGGAAATCCGACAGAACTGCCCTCCTGGCATCTGGCAGAATCAGCCCCCAGGCAACAAAGACTCCACCTGCCTGACTCTTAGTGTCTCTGCTCTGCAGAGTTCTGGGCAAATTTGGGGTCAAATTCAGATGTGTGGCTGTGGTATGGAGGCCACACCCACCACCTTCCCTCAAGCCTGACCAGTCACAGCCTCCTAACTCCACCAGAGGCTTTTTCAGTGACGGAACCTAACAGGCAGCTGGCAGACAGAGGCCGCCGGAGACGGACCTTGGAGTGCCTTGGGACTTTTGCTGACCTGCTCTCAAACCTGGTGCTGGTAAAAAAAGCCTGGCTAGGTGCCCTGCTTGGCTTTTCCCAGAGGCAACCAAGCCCAGCAGAGGCAGCCACAAACTGTGGATTGCTTGTAGCAGGCACAGACAGTATCTGACATTGATTTGCACCAGAGTCCCTCCTAAGTGGCCCAGAACCAACACACCTAGTGGCCAAATTCAGGTAATATCACAGCAGGATTCAATAAGCTTCGCAAGCAGCATATCCAAAAGGAGATCTTGGCAGGCACCAAACCCTGCTGAGGTGAATCCCACTTTGGGTGATCAGCAGCTGTGTAGCAGCTCACGTACCATGGTCAAGGTTGAGCCTAATAGTCAGCCAGCCAGAAGGTTGATCCCACACATAAAGGGGCCAATAGCCATCAAGACTCAATTACAACAGAAGGGTCCATATAACCCACACAAGGGACATTCCTGGAGCACCCAGCTCAGGTGACCAGGAGACTGTGCCACCGGATCCCACAGGACAGCTACACATAAGGCCACCCCATGAAACTGGGGATCATAGCAGATCTACCTAATACATTGAAATGAACATAAAAAGGAAACCAAAGTGGGGAGACAAAGAAACAGGCCCCAAATGAAAGAATAGGAGAAATCTCCAGAAAAAGAGCTAAATGAAATGAGGGCAAGCAATTTATCAGATAAAGAGTTCAAAGTACTGGTTATAAGGTGCTCAAGGAACTTAGTGAAAAATACAACAGCATAGGAAAGGACATAAAAATCATAAAAGAGGTCCACTCAGAAATGAAAATACAACATCTGAAATGGAGAATAGAATATCTCACATCAGGAACACACTGGAATAAACAGTAGGAATAAACAGTAGGTTGCATGTAGCAGAGGATCAAATCAATGATTTGGAAGATAAGGTGGAAAAAAAATACTGAATCAGAGCAGGAAAGGGAAAAAGAATGTAAAAGAATGAGGACAGTTTGAGGGAATTTTATGACAACATGAAACATAACAATGTCTATATCATAGGGGTACCAGAAGGAAAAGAGAGAGTGCAAGTGATCGAGAACCTGTTTGAAGAAACAATGACTGAAAACTTCCCCAACCTGCTGAAGGAAAAAGGCACACAAGTCCAGGCAGCACAGAGAGTCCCAAACAATATGAACCCAAAGAAGCTCATACCAAGACATATCATAATTAAAATGTCAAAGCTTAAAGATAAAGAAAAAATATTAAAAGCAGCAAGGGGTAGGCAGTTAGTTACCTGCAAGGGAGTTCCCATAAGGCTATGAGTTGATTTCTCAACAGAAAGGCTAGAAGGGACTGGCATGAAATATTCAAAGTGATAAACAGCAAGGACCTACAACCAAGACTCCTATATCCAGCAAGGCAATCATTTAAAATTGAAGGAGAAATGAAGAGCTTCCCTAACAAGAAAAAGCTAGAGGTGTTAGTTACCAACAAACCATAATTACAATATATGTTAAAGAGCCTGTTTGAAGGAAAAGAAGGAGGAGGAGGAAGAAGAGGAGGAGAAAGTTAAAAGAATAAAATGGCAATAAATATGTATCTATCAATAATCACCTTAAATGTAAATAGCTTAAATGTTCCAATCAGAAAACATAGCATAGATGAATGGAGAAGAAAGTAAGATCCATATATATGCTGTCTACATGAGACCCACCTCAGGAACTAAAGCAGACAGAATAAAAGTAAAGAGATGAAAAAAGATATTTAATACAAATGGAAATAAAACACAGCAAGAGTAGCAATACTATATCTGACAAAATAGACTTTAAAATACAGATTATAATAAGTGGCAAAGAAGGACACTACATAATGATAAAGCGAACAATCCAATAAGAGTATATAACCCTTGTAAACATTTAAGCACCATACACTGGAGCATCTAAATATATAAAGAAATCCTAATGAACAAAAAGAAAGAGATCGATAGTAATACAGTCATAGTAAAGCATTTTCACACCCAATTAACATCAATGAATAGATCTTCCAGACAGAAAATCAACAAGGAAATGGTGGCCTTAAATGACACACCAGAGTAGACACATTTAATTGATATCTTCAGAACATTTCATCCCAAAGCAGCAGAATATACATTCCTTTCAAGTACACATGGAACATTTTTGAGGATAGATCACATGTTAGAACACAGAACAAGTCTCAACATATTTGGAAAAGTTGAAATTATACCAAGTATCTTCTCTGATTCATTTCTCATATGAAACTAGAAATGAATCCCAAGAAAAAAACTGAAAAATACACAAAGACATGGAAGCTAAATAACATGTTACTGTACAATGAATGAGCTAACAATGAGATCAAGGAAGAAACCAAAAGGTACCTTGAAACAAATGGAAGTTAGAGCAAAACAACCCAAAATCTATCTGGCACAGTGAAAGGCATCGTAGGAGAAGAATGCATACTATTACAGGCCTATTTCAAGAAACAAGAAAAGTCTGAAATAAACAATCTAATTTTACCCTCAAAGGAACTTGAAAAAGAACAACAACAACAAAGAAAAAGCCCAAAGTGACTGGAGGAAGGAAACAAAAAAGATCAGAGTGAAAATTTAAAAAATAGAGTATTAAAAAAATATATAAAAGTTCCATGAAACTAAGAGCTGGCTCCTCAAAGAGATAAACCAAACTGTAAAGGTTTACCCTGACTCTTTGAGAAAAAAAGAGAAAAGATACAAATTAATACTTGGAAATGAAAAGGGAGAAGTAACAACTGACACCAAGAAATACAAAAAAATTGTGAAAAAATATTATGAATGAGTATATTCCAACAAATTGGAAAAATCTAGGCAAAATGGATAAATTCCTAGACATTTATCATCTTCCAAAATGGAATAAAAAAGAAACAGAAATCTGAAGAGACTAATTACAACTAGTGATACTGAAACAATAATAAAAAAAAACCCAACTAACAAAAGTCCTGGACAGATGGCTTCACAGGTGAATTTTACCAAACAGTCAATGAAGAACTAACATTTATCCTTCTCAAACTATTGCAAAAACTTTAAGAGTAGGGAAGACTCCCAAACTCATTTCATGAGTTCAGCATTATCCTAATCCCAAAGACAGATGAAAGCACTACAAAGAAAGGAAATTATAGACTTGGTGAACATAGATGCTAAAATCCTCACCAATATATTAGCAAAACAAATCCAGCAATATATTAAAAAGGTCATACACCATGTTCAAGTGGAATTTATTTTAGGGATGCAAGGCTGGTATAATACCTGCAAATCAATAAATGTGATACACCACATAGGCAAAATAAAGGATAAAAATCACATGATTATATCAATAGATGCAGAAAAAACATTTGATAAAAACCAGTACCCATTTATGATAAAACCTCTCAGCAAAGTGGGAGTAGAGAGAATGTATCTTAGTGTAATAAAGGCTGCATATGACAAACCCATAGCCAACATCACACTCAATGGGCAAATCTGTGTTTCCCTTAAGATTGGGAAAAAGGCAGGGATGTCTACTTTGACCCCTCTTATTTCGTACAGTACTGGAAGTCCTAACCACAGACATCAGATAAGAGGAAGACATAAAAAGCTTTCAAATTGGAAAAAAAAGTATAACTGTCATTATTTGCAGAAGACTTGATACTGAATATAGAGAGAACCCTAAAGATTCCACACACACACATACAAAAAATCCCTACTAGAATTAATGAATGAATTCAGTAAAGTAGCAGGATACAAAGTAAACACCCAGAAATCAGTCACATTTTTGTATATCAATAATGAACTATGAGAAAGGGAAACTTAGAAAACAATCTAATTCACAATTGCTTCAAAAAGAGTAAAATACCTAGGAATAAACTTAACCAAGGATTGAAAAGAGCTATACTCAGATAGTTATAAGATACTGAAGAAAGAAATTGAAGACAATACAAATAGGTAGATCATGGACAGGAAGAATGAACAACATTAAAATGTCCATATTACCCAAAGTAATCCATTGATTCAAAATACTTCCTATCAAGATGCCAATGGTATATTTCACAGAACCAGAACAAATTATTCCAAAAATTTATATAGAACCAAAAAAGACCATGAATGGCCACAGCAATCTTTAGAAAGAATAACAAAGTTGGAAGAATCATGCTACCTGATATCAAAATATACAAGGCCATAATATTCAAAACAGCATAGTACTGCCATAAAAACATACATGTAGATCAATAGAACAGAATAGAGAGCCCAGAAATAAACCTACATCTTTATAGTGAATTAATATTTGACAAAGGAGACAAAAACATATAATTGGGTCAAGATAGTCTATTCAATAAATGGCATTGAAAAATTGGACAGATACATGCAAGAAATGAAAGTAGACCACCTCCTTACACCACACACAAGAATAAACTCACAACAAATTAAGGACTTAAATGTAAGAGTTAAAACCATAAAAATTTTAACATAAAACATGGGCGGTAAAATTTTGGTCATTCCTCGTAGCAATAACTTTTCTGATATATCACCTCGGGGAAGGGAAACAAAACAAAAATTACACAAATAAAACTACATCAGACTAAAACATTTTTGCAGAGCAAAGGAAACCATCAACAAAATGAAAAGACAACCCACTAAATGGGAGAATATATTGGCTGATACATCTGTTAAGGGCTTAATATCCAAAGCTTACAAAGAACTTATAGACTCAACACAAAAAAACAATCCAATTAAGCAATAGACAAAAGACCTAAATAGTCACTCCTCTAAAGAGAACATACAATGACCAATATACATATGAAAAGGTGCTCAATGTCACTAATCATCAGAGAAATGCAAATTAAAAACACAATGAGGTATCACCTCACACCTGTCAGAATGGCTATCAAATCAATAAACAAGTGCTAGTGAGGATGTGGAGAAAATGGAACCCTCATGCACTGTTGGTGGGAATGCAGATTGATGTAGCCACTGTGGACAACAGTATAGAGTTACATCAAAAAATTAAAAAGGGAATTGCCTTATGACCCAGCAATTGCACTTCTGAGAATATATACAAAGAAATGCAAAACACTAATTCAAAAGTATATATACACCCCTATGTTCACTGCAATGTTATTTATATAGTCAAGATCTGCAAGCCCATCAGTAGATGAGTGGAAAAAATGCTGTGGTACATTTACACAATGGAATACTACCCAGCCATAAAAAAGAAGAAACTCTTACCTTTTGAGGTACTATAGGTGGACCTGAAAAAGTATTATGCTAAGGTACATAAGCCAGTAGCAGAAAGACAATTACCATATGATTTTACTTACATATGGAATCTAAGGAACAAAATAAACAAAATTGAAACAGATTCATAGATACAGAGAACAGACTGGTAGCTGTCAGAGGAGAAAGGGGTTGGAGGATGAGTTAAAAAGGTAAAGCTATTAAACAAAAAAAATTCATGTATATAGATACAGTATGGTCATTATAAGAGGGAAGCAAGGTGGGAAGGTGGCAGAGGGAATGAGGGGATAAATGGTTATGGAAGGAGACTTGACTTGGGGTGATGAACACACAATACAATATACAGGTGATGTTTTGTAGAGTTGAACGCCTGAAACCTATATAATTTTACTAACCAATGTCACCCCAATAAAATTCAATTAAAAAGAGGTTTATGAGTTTACCCACATCATCCAAGAAAGACCTATTAAAACCTTTGTGCTTAGTCATATGTGAGGCACATAATAAGAATACTGACTTTCATAAAGTCATTTTTAAATATAATGTTCTTTCCCTTGTAATTCTACATTCTCACTATCTTTTGCTCTTTGCAAGTTTCTGTAATTTGCCTCCAAGTTTTGACACTTTTTCTTTCCCACAAGCACCTTCCAATATCCAGACTTTCATGTTGCAACCTTTCAATTCTTTGATTCTTTCTGAATATAACTGCCCATTTATTTTCTCTAAGTGGTTTCCTTTTAATATGATCACTGTAGTAGATTAAAGATGGCTGCAAATTCTTTGTCCTTCCTCTAGTTAAGAAGTGAAGCCTAATTTTCTTCCCCCAGAACCGGGGATGGCCTCAGTGACTTACCCAATCAATTTCAACCAATAGGATGGAGTGGAATTGACATTCTGGGACTTCTAAGTTCAGATCATTAAAACCTTCCCAGTCTTTCTGAAACACTCACTCTTGGTGCCTAAAGCTGCCAGCAAGAAGTATTATGATCCTGAGACTGCCATATTATTAGAAATCCCAAGCCACATGGAGGCATTGCTGTCCACAACCCTAACTGACAGCCAAAACCAACTCCAGTTATGAGAGTACACTGCCACTCTTCAAAGGAGAACCACCCAGTTGAGTCCCATTAACTCACAGAGCCATGAGACATAACAATAGATTGCTGTTTCAAGTCACTGTGTTTGTAGCTCAATAATAGATAAGAAAGCAGTGACCATACTCAGAAATGTGTCATAGACTCTCCATGGCCTGTGCTGTACCATATGGAGTCAGCCTAGCATGCAAGATCTCTCAGAATTAAATTGACACCATCAGTATCACCTCTGAACATTGCCCAGTTACATAGGACTTCTTTAAAATTATTATTATGACTATTTCACCAGTAAACAAAGAAAAAATGAATAGAGGATAGTCAAATAAACTTAGCTTTAAACATACTTAGAATTTTTAGACAAACATTTTTAGAATGAAAGAAGGAAGTATAACTTTGTTCTTTTCAACAAATGTTAACTATGAGAGTGATTTAGTTTCTACAGTTGTTATTTGATCATTTTCCAAGAAATAGTGCAACCCTTGAGAAATAAGCCTCCATTAGCAAAAGCAGTTGAAAGGGTAAAGAGCAGGTCACTACTTCTGACAACAGAAGCAGAGGAAAAATCTAGTCAGACTCAGGAATGCCGTATTTGTTGAATCATTTACCTAATGTCCAAAGATTATGTTAACACTTAACTAAAGATTCCTTTCTCTCTTCTTTCCTCCTAACAACTCAGCAGCAAGTGAACTGCTGTTCATCAATAATTACTGTTATCCATGACTGCCCTGAGGGAGGATGAGAGTTGGGACAGTTCTCTGCCTTGGGTTCAAGAGTTGAGAGAAGAGGTCATGGCACCAGTGATTCCTTCTTCACCTCTCAGATCCTCACAGTAAGCCACTGAATTAAGAGTCTGGATAGTGGATGCTGATTTGTTCCTACTCTGGGATAGTTAGAGCTGTCGATAAGCCCAGCTACGGTCTAGGACATAGCTGGCATGGTTCTCAGAGGAGGCCAATGCCACTGGGCCTTGAGTGGCAATAGTAGGAGTCTAAGAGCACAATTCCCCATTAATGGCATAAAAGATCCACATTGGACCAGAATTTGGTCAGGAAACACAGAAGTTCCTGAGTCTGATTTATATATGGGCTCTCAGAAGGCATTACTCTAGATCTGTTATCTGATTCATGTAGCTTCTAGAAACATGAAGCTATTTAAATTATTTACAATTCAATAAAATTAAAAATCCAGTTCACGAATTCCACTAGCCACACATCATTCACTAGTGGATACCATACTGAACAGCACAACCATTGTGCATCTCTACCACTGCCAACTGTTCTAAGAGACATTGTTATTCTACAGTAGAGTCTGGACAATTCAGGGCCTCTTAAGTGTTCAGTGGAATTCACTAAAGAAATTATTTAAGACTGAAGTATTCTTTGCAGGAAGATTTTTAACTACAAATTCAATTTCTTTAATAGAGGGCTATTCAAGTTATCTATTTCTTCCTGAGTTAGGCATCTTTCAAAGAACTTGTCTATTTCACCTCAGTTTCAACATGTTTTTGCATAATTTTATTCTTAATATTCTGTTATTATCATTTTAATATTCATAGAGTAGTGCAGTGATAGCACCTAATTCCTGCTAAGTCTTAATCATTTTTGATAGATATTTGTTAATTTTATTGATCTCAAAGATTCACCTTTTGGTTACCGATTATTGTATTTCTGTTTTCTATTTCATTGTTTTCTTCTTTGATCTTTATTTTTTCTTTCCTTTGCTTGCTTTGGATGTAATTTACTCTTTTTTAGTTACTTAAGCTAGCGGTTGAAATCACTGATCTGACACTTTTCTGCTTTTTAAATTAGGCATTTAGTGCTGAAAATTTCTCCATTAGTGATATATCAGTTCACATATAAGAACCCTACAATACTATACTTCCATTTCTCCCTGCCTGGCCTTCATACTATTTTTGTCATTCATTTTACTTTTACGTATCAACCTCACACTATACTATTATTAGTTCTATTTAAAGAGATAATTTTCTTTTAAAGAAATTTAGATAATAATGTCATTGCCATTTCTTCTGCACTTTATTCTTTGGATAAACTCAGAGCTTTTTCATTCTTATTCTGCCAAAGGATTTCCCTTAATGTTTTTGTAGTACAGATCTGTAGATGATGAATTCAGCTTTTTAATGTTTGAAACAGTTTAAGTTTGCCTTATTTTATGAAGGATATTTTTACTGTGTATAGATTTCTAGATTGATATTTTTTTCCTACGGTACTTTAGAAATAAGCCTCCTAAGTCTTCTAGTTTAAATTATGTCTATGAAAAATCTCCTGTTTTGTCATCTTGTTTTCTCTGAAGGTATACTTTTTCTCTGAGTGCTTTTAAGATTTTCTCCCTTTATCATTTTAAGTAATTCGATTATAATGAAACTTGGTGTAATTTTCTTTCTGTTTCTTGGGGGTTATTGAGCTTCCTGGATCTGTGGGCTTATACTTTTCATCCAATTTGAAAAGTTTTGGTCATTATTTTCAAATATTTCTTCTGTCACCTCCCCCTTCTCCCTTTTGGGGACTTCAATTACATGTGTACTTGGCTGCTTAAAATTGTCCTGTGGTTTACTGATGCTTTGTTCGTTTTTCCTCTTCTGTGTTTCATTTTGATAGTCTTTATTGTTTTAGTCTTTAAATTCATTAATCTATTCTTCTGCAATGTCTAATCTGTTATTAATTTCATCCAGCATATATTTTAGATATTCCAGTTTTTACCTCTAGAAGTTAGATGTAGGTCTTGGGTTCGTTAGGTTTTTTTCATCTTTCATTTATCTGCATAGCTCTTTGAACATATGGAATACAATTATAATAACTGTTTTAATGTCCTCATCTGCTCTTTTTAACACATGTGTGTTTTTAGTTAGTTGTGATTGATATTTCTCATTTTCCCACTCTTTGCACACATGGTCATTTTTTATTACATGCCAAACACGGTGGAGTTTAACTTTTTAGATGCTGGGTATTTTTGTGTTCTGGGATAAATTTGAGTTCTTAGAACTACTATGATTATTTGGGCCTTGCTTTTATGACTTGTTAGGCAGGCCCACAGCAGCGTGCATTTTGGAGCTCATTTTTGTCTGACTGTTGAAGCATGATTCTTCATAGTTTTCTTCCAAATGCCTATGAATTATGAAGGTTTCTGGTCTGGTATGTAGGAATAGAAATTATTTTTGGCTTAGTACGTTGTCTACTATTTTATCTGATCCTTTAGGGTAGTTCTTTTTCTGACCTCAGGTAGTTTCCTCACCCACACGTGTTGATTGGTACAATGCTGAATTCTTAAAGGGGACCCCTTGCAGATGTAAAGTTCTCTCTAGTTGCAACTTTCTCCTCTCCAGCATACTTCCTGTGACCTGGAGCCATCTGGCCTTCCTTGGCTCTCAGCTGTCTCATCAGTTCAGGAAGGTTTCTGAGTTGTGTCTCAGTCCTCCTTCCCTGTGGAAATGGCTGCACACTCTTTCATGGCCTGGACGCTCTTTCAAGTCAGAAGAAGAAGCAATAGTAGGGCTCACCTCATTTGGTTCCTATCTCTTAGGGATCACTGTCCTTCATTGGCTGCTTTCCAGAATCTTAAACACTCTAGTTTCATGTATTTTACATGGTTTGGGAGGCTGTCTATGGTAAGAAAGCAAATCCAGGCCCTATTGCTCAATTTTGGCTGGCAACAGAATTCTGGTACATAGTTTCTGAAGTAGGCTGTGAACATTCTTAAATTCTTTATACATCTCAAAAAATGTTTCTTTTAATTTTGATTGGAAAATTTTTTGAAATATTTATTAAAATATAACCTAGAATTAACAAATGTTAGCCAAGACCAAGACTTTTGAGGAAGTATATTGAGAATAATGTCAGATAAGGGACAGCCTAGCAACTGGCCCAGAGGCAGAGGGACCCTCTGTGAGGCACTAACCTGGATGCAAACGTGCCCAAGGTGTCCCACAAAGAGTGGGAAGGAAGAATAATTGATAAGGAAGAAGAGATTGAAGGAAGGAAAGGGACAAGGGATGAGAGAAAGGGAGAAAAGGGGTAAGGATGGAGATATATGAAGTCCAAAGAACATAATCCTCTACCTCCAGGTTTGCCAAACCCAAGGCTTTTGAAGAACAAACTTACTAGCAACTGTGATTAGTTGGTTAAGTACAGCTATCAGAAGGGAGAAGTTGAAAGGAGATTCTAAGTATGTTTAAAAAATGTTAAAAAGAAAAAGATATTCTACATAAGTGGCTCTCAAAGGGCCCTGAGACCCTTTCACAAGGGTCCACAAGTCAAAACTACTTTAATAATAATTCAAAAATAGTATATTCCTTCTTCATGCACATTGCCTCACAAGTGTACATTTTCAGAAGCTATATAATATGTATTTCAAAGGTTGAATGCAGAAATACTTTTCTAATTATTTTTGCTTTCAAAATACATATTTTATAAAAGTAATGTTATTTATGTTAAAAGTAATGAATTTATTATTTTAAATGATTGATAAAAATTTACTTCTAAATTTTTTTTTCATTTCTATTGATATTTCAGTTAGTATCAATAGAGTTAACCATGGAAATGAATCTTTTTAAAGCTCTCAATAATTTTTAAGAGTGTAAATGGGCCCTTAGGCCAAAAATGTGAGAACTTCTGTTCTACATAAAGCTTTTGCAGTCCTCTGAAGACCACTGTAGTTCATGGAAGCATCTTCCCAGGAGCAAGTACAAAGAGCAAATCAAAAAGGCTGAAGGGAGAATACTCCAACACCAACAGCTTCACCTATTACCCAGACTCAGAAGTGATGTTTCATAGAACAGCATTCACTATAAGCCTCACCCATAAGGAATCATGCCCCAACTTACCACTGAGATCTTAACTGCTCTTTTATGTAGCACAGGTCCCACCTGAATTTTTCAAAGGGTATGTAAAACAGCTAGTGCCATTTCCAGGTTATTTCACCACACACTCCTAACTATGCACCTGACCCATGCCTAATAATTGAGCATTTATATACAAAGGAAACATATAAATACAAACACCTATTATATATCTGATAAGAAGTTAGATGTTTTAATAGGACATCTTGTATCATGCTCACCATACTAAAAATGGTATCACTATCCCCTTATTTTATGGACAGAAACAGGCATTCCAGAAAGCTTAAGGAACTTGCCTCAGATTATCAAATTGTGTTAAATAACCAAACTGGGACTCAGTTCACTTACTGAAGCTGATTGTCTTTCCCATTCACACATCTGCCTTTTACTGCTGTAGTGTTATTGTTAGTAAAGTAAAAAACACCATAAAATATATAGGAGCTGCTGCAGGTTAGAGCCCAGCTCTACTGTGCACTAGCTGTGTAGTATTGAGCAAGTCACTTAAATTCTCTATGTCTTAGTTTCCTTGATGGTAAAAGGTGTTACTAATAGTCCTCACTTTATTGGATTGTTGTGAGGATTGAATAAGTTAATATATAAAAAGCATTTAAACATTGCCTGACATAGTCAATGGTAGATATGATCATTATTTGTCATATATTAGTTTTATTTGGTTAACTGATTCAAGGTATAAAAATTTCTGCCCAGTTACACTGGAGAGTTATTGAGAGAATTAAAGACAATCAATGTACTGGACAGTATTTGTAACTGAATAATATCATGCAAATAAGCAAATATAACAGAAGTTTTATTAGGCATAAATTCCTAATGTGATGTCATTTGCGATAGGGAGTTTTCTGGTAAAGAATGGATCCGTCTTTCTGGTTGAAAGAGTCACACTAGTCAACACAGCTGATAAATTCCTCATTCCAAAAACCCCAACCAAAACCACTTTTAAACATCAGGGTGTTTCTTCACAAACACTCAGGTCTAAAGTAACCAAGTGTAAAATGTATAAATAACTTGGTCTCTGCGTGATAGGACAGTGAACTTAGTCAATATTGTGAAGGACTATCAGGAACTGAAATCTGAACAGTACTCAGAGGTAATGAGAGACATGGAGGAAATGAAAGGTCACTTTGCAACCAGAAGTTTCACAACATTCCTTACGTAAATGCAGAAATTTAATTATTACCATGCCACAGTGGTTCTGTGTCTTTTTGTTTTTCATTGTTAAAAAGTTTTACCCAGACTTGAATCATTTCCTGTCTTGACAACTGCAATATCTCTTTCCTGTCCCCCCTACACTGCTGAACTTCAGATCACTATTGCCAAAGCAATTACTCTCCTCATTGCCAAATAGATGCCATAAGCCATTAGATGTCACATGCACACGTGCACTCACATGCACATACCCAAACATCCCTCCTCCATCTGAAGTCTTTCCTGGACCTTCATAGCATGTGTCACCATCTAACATACTACATTACTTTGTGCTCTTATTTACTAACTATCTATCCCTACTAGAATATGAGCACCATGAGGGAAGTGTTTGGGCCTGTTTAGTTCACTGCTATAGTATCACTGTCTATAAGAAATCCTGAATGTGTTAAGTGCATTTAAATTATTTACTGACTGACTGACTGACTGACTGACTGAATGAATGAATGAATGAATCACTTAACTCTGCACATTGAAAGTCCCTGTACTGATTTCAGTATATTTTATCCTTTCCATTTAATAATACTTTATCTTCTTTACCCCAGCATTTTCACAACAGCTCTCTGTTCTCTCAGCCATTTTTATTTTGTCTTGCTATGCCCTATCCATGCATGTATGCAGGTCATTAGTTTTAGGACAACTTTCCTGTCCTGGATCCTTCTAAAGGTAGGTGGAAAGCTGACTAAGCTAAAGGGATATCAAAAGATGGAGAGCCAGAGAAAGTGTTTCTCGTTCTTGACAAAATTGGGGGCTTGAATGTGTGAAGAAGAAAAGCAGAGAAAGCTGAAGTGCAACTCACCAACCAACCATCTTCAAGACTACCACACCCCAGAAGAAGGATTTATGTAGGGTCTTTAGGTCAGCTGTTCCAATTCATGGCTTGCTTTCTGGACTAACAAATTAGTTGGAAGAAGAACTGACATTAAAGCCCTCCTCCTTCAAACCCACCAGTCCCAGTTATGGAAACTCCTGTTATGAATCAGGTAGGGAAATGGCTGGATCAGTGGGGCTCATACCTGGCTCTGCTTCAGAGTCTCCTGAACCTTCTAAAGCTCTACCTCCTGAACAGACTCTCTGGATTGTACCTTGGAACCTGTATAGGATTTAAAGAGCTGGAATGTTATACCCAAGGCTTCAAGTTGGGCTTGACCCAACAATGTTAGCTGACACCCTTGAGCAATAAATGCCACAGTGGAAAAGGAAGATCTTAACATTTTGTGCTTCTCCCTTTTTAAACATCTCCCTTATTCCCATTCCTCACCTGTGCCACAGTCTGTATTCTAGCTGCTAAATGTGTCTTAAGTTTGAACTTACCTTTGTCACTGCCCTTCGCTCTGTCAGAAGCTCTTCCCTTCACTTCCTCAGGAGCTCTCAGTCCAAGAAACAATAAATAAGGTTGCCAAGAGTGATGACCAAAGAGAAAAGAAGGCATTATGTCAGACTAAATCCTACCTAGGAATTATTCTTCATGCAAAGATGATGAAGTTGCAAGAGTAGATCCCCTACTCTGGTTTCCCTACCAACTTGTTGTGCACAGAGAAGGCAGCACATGTTAAATGAGCAATAGGTCCTAGATAGTTGGGTAGTAGCCAAGGAAGAGCCTCCAGAAGATCCTCCCAGTCATCAGCCTCAAGAGCTATGAGGGCAGACACTCTGCCACATCCTGTGCCACTGCTGTCTAAGCTTTCTCTATCTCAAGAGTGAGGATAGCATCTGAATGCTTTACTTTTATGATCTCACCCAGTGGACCCCCTTTCCTCTCCCTCTTCCCACTTTTAACCTTTTCCCCTTCTTTCTCTTCCTCCTATTCTCCATCTTCCTCTATAATCTCTTCCAAGTCTCATTTCTTGGTCTCCATCTACTAAGAAAGACCCATATGAGACACTACCAATATTTATATATTTTCTTTGAATTGTATTAGTGTATATTATTTTAAAGTATAAGATTTTATTGTTGCATATATGAAAAGTATTGATATAATTCAGAACTAGTTCCCCTAGCCCATTAATGGTAAATTTTGCTTTTATTTACTCAAATTTGTTTTAAGCATGGAGTTCTAGGAGTATTTCATTTCATAAAAGCTAAATGTATTTGTAAGAAAACTCAGCTTGTTTCTCAAAGTGGGTTTCATAAAGCTTTCCTAATAATATATAAATACAGCTTTACATGTAATAGCTTGGCTTGGTACACCTGTGGTTAAATGGCTTTGATTGATGAAATTTTGTCATTATATTATACCATCCTTTAAATCAATATACCTTAGATTGGAATGCTATCTCACCTTAAGGAAACAGACTGAATATACTTGAATATTTAACTCAAGGATGAATTCACTCTTTCTGCAATTATAAAGATGTCTTTGGGTTGGCATTTACTCAGTGTATTGCGTGCTTCTATTTCTCAGAAAAGCAAACCAATTTCCCTGACCCTCATCTACATTCTATATGTGTGGGCCTAGGAAGATACTCTTGATTCTAGCTGATTGGGCCAAGCATATTCACTAGACCCAAAGGTACAGCATTCACATTCTCCCTCCCAAGAATTTTGCATCAAGCTTGAAACACACAGAGTTAATTTCTACGTGTTACGGTTAGAGTCAAAACTAACAAGATACTGTTCTGCTTTGAAGTCCTTTTGGGACATGCAGGGTAGCTGTTTTCCTTCATACAAACCAGAAAAGCAAAGAAAGCCAGTTTTTAGAGAAAGAGAAAAGGCAAAAAGCGGAGACAAGAAATGAAAAGAGACTCCTTCAGACTCTGACAGAAAACCTCCCAGGCTGGTTCCACCCCTTCTAGAAACCAAGCTGCATCCTGCCCTTGGGTTGCAGGAGGCACTCTTAAATGTTGACTACACCTTCATTCTTTTTGCTTGATCAAAGTTAGCTCATTTAAACTGGCCCATGGTTCTTTCAATGGTCAACTCCTATTGCTTGTAATAACCAACATCGAACTGGGAGTCCCATGCTCTTATTAGCGAATTTTTCTCTTAGATTTGGTTGTTATTGCAGGATTTGGCACATCTTTATTTCCTGTCCACACATTCATTATTGTGTGTGTATTTATGTGTGTGTGAAAGAGAGACAGAGAGAAAAAGAGAGAGAGAGAGAGACTGACAGAAAGAGGAAGAAACAGACAGAGAGAACTGACAAAGTATAAAAGTTTTAAAAGGAAGGCTTTGTTTAAGGTTAAATTGTACCTATAAAAGACATTTGGCTAACCTCAAAGTGCCCTGTAAGATGCTCATAGCCTATGAATTCACTTGTCTTTAAGGCTTGGCTCTCATTATACAGACTTTGGGATTTAGGCCTCTTGGTGTCTTACACTCATATTGGTCTTCTGAGAAAAATGTGTAAGTCCAGAATAGAATTCTGACTTTTTAGTTTAAAATAAAACCTATAACTACCAAAGGGACAAGCTATTATTATTACTGACCAAAATGTTTTCTTCTCTGAAAAGGACATACTCGAGAAACCAAGATCTCATCAGAAATGTTCTAAATGATCAAGGAATCTAAAGGAGGGTGAGTACAGTGTTTAACAGCATCAGTCTTGGGAGCCTTTATCCTCACTCTGCACCAAGACTTCTCAGATTCTGTGACTTGATCATAGCCTGGATGGGCACTATGCCATTGTCTGGGACATGTTGTGCCTCGCTCCATCTCAGACTAGGCCTCTTTGAGGTGGACACTTTTTCCTTTAGCTGTATTCCTTGAAGTAGCTTGAGAGCCAGTCAATTTCATTAAATTGGTTCAATCCCATTTCTATTGATTCAAAGGCTGATCTTATGTACTGGGAATTATATCTTTTTAACATATAAGACAAATGCATACTCTTTCTGGGTCACCTTTTAATTGTTTCCAGTTGCCCAGTGGCTTAACATCCTTGAAGGAGAGGCATCCATTACCTCGGGGAAAGGAAAGTGGAGATGAGAACAAAGAAGCTCATCTTTGAACTTCAGAATAGAGTTTAAGTTCATGGCCTTTAATTGTAATATATACAATAGGACAAAAAATGCTGACAACTATGATCTGCCATCTATCAGAAGGTGTATTTTAAAACATGGCAAGAACTGTGCCCAGCACAACAGAGATAAATGACATTTACTTGGAACTTACTAAACTGGGCTTTACATCTCAAGAGTGAGGGAGCAAGACTGGATCCATAAGGCAAAGAACAGCAAGGCTACACTAGAACAGTGGAGCTCTTCTATCACACAGCTGAGGATGGAGGTTAGGGTGTGTGAGATGTCCTATGGCTAATGGGAAAAGCCCACAGAAGGAGAAAAAGGGGGAAGCAAGAACTTGCTCTTATGGGCAAGTCTGGAAGGGGGAGGAGAAACCTGTGGTCATTGGGTTGGTACCCTCCGCCTCTGGGGTTGCTTAGGAGATTACAATTCCCTTAGAGAAGGAGGGCACAGAATGAGACCTGGCTTCCAGCCAGGCATAGGAGAATCACAGAGGCCAGGCAACTGCCTTCAGCAAAATAGGAGAATCTGTCAAGATTTTCTGGAACCAGATCTGTGACTATGGCAAAGCCCACGGTTATTGGAACTGGGTAGCTGGATGCCCCACACCCTGGATAAAACCTGTCACACCACAATAAGGCACACAGTGGAAAGGATGAAGCAAGGACCCAAGACAGGGTCCACCACCATTGGACAAGCAGGATGACACAATCACCATGGGACCAGTTTGGGTCCCTAGCCCTAGCCCTCTACAATGTCAGCATGGGAGGCAATCCCTGCAGAACACTAGATCAACATTAGGGAGAGGATCAGAGAGAAGCAAGAGAGAGAAGCCCTGATAGGTTACTTACCAAAAGTTACTGAGATCTAAAGTAAATCATGGCAGAGATAAAACCTGTATTTGACTAAAAGCCTCTACTTAGACCAAACATGGGAGAACTGATTTATTCTTACATTTATTCAATCATTATTTATTGAGCATTTACCATATACCAGGCAGTGTTCTGGGTACTTGGGACATATCTGGTGACATGTCAGATGAGATCCCTACCACATAAAGCTCTCATTCTATAGACAATAAAACTGTAAACATAATAATGAAAGGCATTATATAGTATATCAGAAGCTGGATGTGAAAAATAAATATCTGCTTCAAGAAGACTGAGCTTGAGAGCAAAATTGTGTTGTTACAAAATATATATTTCCCATCTGAGCCCTTACTCATTTCATGCCAGCATTGCCTCCCTGTGTAACACTAAACAACAGAAAAATGAACACAAAACATATCCTACCCACAAGGCATTGACAATCCAACCCCCTGTGAATTTATGCAGTTAGTTTCACAGGGGCAGAAATTGTTTTTTCCTTTATTTAACAAATATTTATCAAGGGCCTAGTAAAATATGTGGTGGGTACTTGCAGAAAACATACACAACACACACAACACATAGTCACACACATAACACATAAAACATTCACAAAACACTCACAAAAAACATAAAATATACACACACAAGAAACAACACTCATGCAAAATAGTCACACAACATATATAATATTCATACAGCATGCAATATACATACAACATACAATATACATACAACATACAATATACACACAAACATATTTATACAACACAAACACAATGCCCCACATACAACATATGCATACTCACCCAACACATCAAAGTCTCTGTGATTAAGTATTTTAGCATTGAAAACCACATGACAGGTATGTGTGCTGATCTAGGCAAACAGGCATGTAAAAGTTGATTATACTAAGCTTGTAAAAGAAAGCTATTTTGAACCCCAGCTGGTATAGCTCAGTGGACTGAGCATCGGCCTGCAAACCAAAGAGTCACTGGTTCAATTCCCCAGTTAGGGCACATGCCAGGGTTGCGGTCCAGGTATCCAGGACGGGGGTGCATGAGAGGCAACCACACATTAATGTTTCTCTCCCTCTCTTTCTCACTTGCTCCCTTCCCCTTTGTATAAAAATAAATAAATAAAATCTTTGGGGAAAAAAAGGAAAGGCTTTGAGATCTCAAATGCTTTTGGATTGAGTCATTTCATGATAACTCCATTTTCTATCTGAGTTCCTAATGGGTCCATTACAGAGTTCTGAGAGGGAACTAATGACCATGAGAATGATTTACAACTAAAATCCACCTGTGCGACCAAGAGTGCACAGTGTGCACTTATGCAATATCCGTGAAGACTCCTCAGCTTCTGTCCCTGCTAGGCTGAGAATGCCACCCACCATACATACCATACATCTTTCTCAACATCTGATTCTCAACTGAATATTACAATCGCTTTTTGAAACTATGTCATTGAAGTTTCAGTTCCAGTTTATTTCATGAAGTTGTTTAAAACAATAACTTCAGTTTAAAACAATAAAATTCTGCCTGCACAAAATTTATTTTCTAATTTTTAGCAGATCAAAGGAAGTACAATTTGGTCTTGGTGGTAAATATCCCAATTTCACATGATAGTAAAAAGTGTTCTGAAAGGGAAAACCCTCCGTGGACAAAGGCATATTTGTGAAGTGCAGTAAGGTGCTTATGTTTTAAACAGATGTGCTTGGATTATGGGAAAAAAGTCCAACTTAACTTCAGCATTAATTCATGGCTTTTATCATTACCTTTTAGTAAATGTTTTCTTTAGTTCTGGTAGATTTATATGCTTATTTTGAGCCACTTAAATATATATAATTTTTTCTCTTGAAACTTCACAAACATATTTTTTGCCACACCGATTGACTAATTTTGATGGAAAACTCTCAGGAGTCAGCAGTTTTAGCACTTTTCCAAGGTCTTAATAAATGAGGGTAACTTTTGAAACTGGTGCTCCAGACAGAGTTCATGTTTTTCGCTCAGCAGTGTCCACCACATGCAAACACCCTTCTGAGAAACCCATATTACACAACCCCAAGGGGTCATTACAGACTTGGACAAACATTTAAACAAGCAGTAAGCTGCCTCAAGTCCTCTTTGGAACATGGTGAGAGTCACCTAAATAAATAAATAAGGAGGGAGCATTCCAGAAGAAAGGACAAAGACTCAAAGACAGTTCTTTGTGTAGAGTGAAGAGAAATGTTGGCAGCTGTTTTAGGATCTGAGAAGTCAGAGGTAACCAACAGTAATATATGCAAACACTTTATTTTGTGATGTCAACAAGAAAGCTGAGCAGCAAATGTTTGTATGTGGGGATGTCACAAACAGCATTAAATCATAGGTAGGAGAGGCCATGGTGGCCTCTTTCCAATTGTGCTTCATCAGGTTTAGTTCTCCCTAAACCAGCAGTTCATCCTGGCAAGGTGGGGTAATAGAGCCCACCTTGCCAGGATGGTGACAACACAGGTATGACTGCTTATTGTGGGAGTTGGCATATAGTAGGTGCTTTGTGTTGTTGTCTTGGTCCAGCAAAGATAAGTGATGAAGGTGCTATGATTTCAAGTGTAGAAAAGAGATTTCCTCCCAATCCCAAATTGGATACTTGGTTTGATGAGAAAAGTGTGGATATGGGACAATACTGTCCAATATTTAAAACCAAGATGTTAAAACTAAAACTTATTGGAATTTTATTTCCTTAATTTGTCATGTATCTAAGATCATGTGTAAATAAGCATTACCTTTTTAAAATAAATTTTCCTTCCCCATTTATCATTAGATTTTTTTTGAAACTGGGTCAAATATATTACAATGGGATTATGGATTTACATGACAGCGGTAAGAAGCAGAACTAAGAAACTATAGATATACAAATTTCATGAAGAAAAATGTTAGTCTGGTAATAAACAAAACACTAGGACCATTATAGAAAGTCTGCTACCATGATTTCACACATTTCTTCCAATGGGGGACATGGGATACCAAGAGGTTTTGGGGACAAAACCCTTTTTTTTGTCCCGTTTAATGTGTTTAACATTGTGCAAACCACTTAATAAATACTTTTTGATACTTTAAAATCAGGCTTAGACAAAGTGATCTCAAATCTAGGAAACTAATCTCTCTCTAGGCCCCCTGAAGGCTGGATCACTAGCAGCAGACTTTATCATAAATAAAATTCCCTGAAGATTCTAAGATGCCTTTGGAGTAGGTGGAAGCTGCACCCACTTACTCCAAGCCCCAAACTAAATTTGAAGCTAAACTACAGAGCAATCAATTTAAAGAACTAACTGAAACCTAGCTGATTTGAAATATTATAACTAATGATTACCGAAGATGCCACATGGAGACTGGTAGGAAAGGCAGAGACACCGAAAAGGATAGCAGGTGTACTACTGTCTAGTGGCTGCTGAGAAACTAGACGGGTATGATGGCTGTGGAACTCCCTCCCCTTAGGAGCATGGGGTCTTAACTCTACACAGGGATCCCCAATCCAGAGCAACAGAGATGGGAAAAGGAGCTCATGCAGCACTGAGCAGTAGGAATCAGTAGGAATTCAGTCCACCTGGGAGATTCGACCGCACCTGAGAAGTTCAGGGTCCAGACTCTGACTGCTCTTGAGGCCACACTGATGCACTTGGACCCTACAGAGGGCGCTGCTGGCTACACTCAGCAGTGACTTTAGGGGCCCTCTATTTTCTGTGGAGGATTTTGGTGGAGAGCCAGACAGTGACTAAACTGGGTGGTTTGGGAAAGAAGACCAATCTCCCCCACCTCTAGCTCATAGCCAGCACCCCTCCCCATAGTTGATGAGCTATTCAGTCGTCCTCCTCCCACTGAGTTCTGTGGCAGAGGAGAGCCACACAAGGCTGGGACTTTCAGTCCCACCCTGTTGAGACCAGCTGCCTGGAGAGATTGGAGTGCTGTGCAAGGCTGAACTTGGCCCATCCTACTTGGTTAAGCGGTAGTGGAGAGAAGGAGGAAGGGGATTGGGAGCTGTGCAGAGCTGGGATTTTTGGACTGTGTCACTTGTGGAACGTTCTATCCAGGAGCCAGATGGACAAAGGTTGGCAAGGCAAATCCAAGCTCCCCTGTGAATCAGCCCATGCTACCCTGGGAAGGAGAAGAAGTGCCTACCCCCATCCTCCAGGCCTGCAGCCACCACCTCCAACAGAAGACAGCTTGGATCAGCCCTGCCAAGTCCCAATACTCCCACTGGGAGCAGTTCCCTGGGGTGTAAGGAAGATGAGCTCAGAGCGGGGATATTCTAAGTGTGAGGGTCTCAGAGGCTATTGTCTGGGGCAAGAACAAACGGCTAAGCCCCCTCCTATAGTCTTGGATGGCATCGTCCCCAAAGGGAGACTCTTTTGAACTATCCCCCTGAGCCTAGGGTGGCTGGACTAGCTTCTGCAGTGGGGACATCTGGCTGTACCCAGCCTGAACCTGCAGCGAGCCCCTCTAGGGGCACTAGAGTTGGAAACTCTGGCAGAAACTGAGGAGTTCGGCTTTGAAACAGGGGTTAATTTCTCCTCATCAAGTGCCTGACTGTGTGATCCCCAAGTAGGAAACCCTCTAGCCCCATTTCAGCTAGCGTGGACTCACCCTACAGTCTCTCTTCAGAAGGTTCTGTAGGAAGACCAGGCAAACTCAAGGAGAGGTAGAGTAGCTGACCAGCAGATGTGGATCTCAGGGAGCCTCAGTCTGTTCACAGATCTTCCCCCAACTCTAAACTGAAGGAAGCCAACCCTTTTACACAGATTTGCCCCTACCATGCACAATCAGGTCCAGTAGACCCAGGCACAAACAGTGAACTGCATGGTAATTATAGACTGATAACCCAAGGCAGGTTACACACAACATCTGACAGTACCTGTACCTAAACCCCACCCAAGTTGACCCAGAACTAACACAACCAGTTGTGGGCTTCGAGATACACCAGAGCTCGAACAAACTAACCACACAAGCGGCACTCCCAAAGAAGGATTCTGGTGGGCACCAGACCTTGCTG